>JARHVA010005371.1:725000-760000 GCA_037957365.1 Torreya grandis | reverse complement strand
TCATGATACTTCTAATTTTGGTGATGGGCTTGTAACGAAACTAAACACTACCAACACAATAAATTATCAATAGGCAAAGCTTTTGAAAACAATACTTAGAATTGATTAATATTGAATGAATTAAAATAATTACAAAACCAAACCATGATTAAATAAACCTCAACTCAGAATTGAGAGTTGAAATGCAAAAATTCAAATAAAATAAACTTTATAAAACATCTGTTTTTAGCAATTGCTATATATAGTAAGTTTTGAATTCAAGTGCATGTAGCTCTAAAACATCTAAAAATATCTTAAATGTTAAAATTAACCTATCAAATGAAATTCCACTAAATTTGATGTCTGGACCTAAAAAATATACAATTTCTAAAAATAAGAAATTCTCAAAAAATTCATTAAATGATAATTTGAGACCCTTAAATGATAAAGTATGGCCTCCAAAAATATATAAATCAACTATAAGTGCATTGGGCTACTTATTAAATCGTCAAACATTTCAAGATGGTCATTTTAGCATGTGAAAGAGCTCAAACAGAGCTATGGGTCAAAAGTTATGGCCTCCAAAAGATTGGTCTATTTTTTTTGCATCAACTTGTGAAACTTATTTTACCTTTTAAAAAATTATTTATATGTGCATGTATTTTACTTGGGGCCAGAAAGATAAATTATGAGACTCGTCTGAGGCTATATCAGGACCATTAAATGCAATAGGAAAACATCATCAAAACCCCTTTTGTGTGCAAAGGCAACTTACATTCTTGACAGGTATCTTGTTAAGGCCGTGTGGTAGGAAACACAATACATTTTTTGTGATCCCTACTTTTTATGACACTAAATTAATTGGCCCACCACTCAGGATTTTCATCCAAACACCAGGTGTTTACCAAAAATTTATATTTGATATTCACCATAACTTTTTGAAATCCTTAACAAATTTACAAAAATATATAACACCTCCCCAGTCATGGTAGAAAAACACATGATGCAAAATCTTTAGTTTTCTCAGTTTCATGTGTAACCAAACTTTACATGCTTTTTTAAGTATAATTCTTCAAACATAAATATTTATAAAAAATTATAAACATATATATTTACCTTTTAATTTTTTCTTCTTTAAAGATGAATGTAAATTTTTTTCAAGAGAAATGTCAATTATATATCATCATAATATTTATACTTAATAAATGGATTTGATAGTCAAAGTACTCTCCATATTGAAAGATTGATTAAATAAAGTATGTTAGATAAATAAAATTCTTTTGGAAGTGGGATTTTACAGAAAATAAATGTGTCTTTTCATTATTAATGAGATATATACTCAATTTGTATTTAGATTCATCAAATCCTCATTTCCTATTATATAAATTAAATATAGATTATTATTGAGATTATATTCGTCCATTCAAATAATTTGACATTTCAAAACTTACTACTAAACAATTTAGATATCAAAAAATAAAAGATAAAATGATTTTCTTTAAATGCCTAGTTACTCCTCTACTGATTTATAAATGTTGTTAGTTTGACTAATAAATACTATCAATATATTATCCTTGCAATATATAATACTATCAAGATGTGGTCTTTCCTAATTAAATTTTTTAACTTAAAAATAACATGTAAAATAAACATTGTTTTAACATGTATAACAAACATTCTTTTACCACATTAAATCATATTTATAAACAAATTCAATATTCAAATCATCTAAAAATAATAATAACATTCTAATCAAGCATATGATAAAAAAATACTTAGATACAAAACTTAACATTAATTAAATGCCATAATGCAACTCAAATAACTATCAAACACTTTTGTGTATTTAATAGTATAACTATAAATAAATCATATTGTTGTACAAAACCTATAATTTATAAGTTATAACTATAATTATTATGATCTTGAATATTATAGGTATGGTATTTAAATTCTAATGTTTATAATAAATTTTTAGTGAAATATCAAAAAAAAACTTATGAGAAAAATAGAGAAGGAGAAAGAAAACAATGAAATGGCTAAATTTATATTCATTTAAATTGATTTACAATAAATAAATTATAAATAAAGAGAATAATTTATATTTATGACTCTTCACATTTACATTTAATAACTGTTAAATTAAACTATTATAAGTACATGCATTAACTAACAAATTGATTAATTATAATAAAGATGAGACAAAAAAAAATTAAGAGGGTAAGTGGGGAAGAAAATATACAAGATGGGGGATATCAACAACCCTAAATAATCTGAAGAAAGATATAAAAAGTCCAAAAAAATAAAGTATTGAGAGGATTTTGTGATATACAATGTAATATAGTAATCAATAACCTTTAATTAAATGTTTTACATCCATTTCTAGTTGGTATTATATGTAATCAGGTCTATTTTATTTTTTGTACTCTTTTTTTACTCTATTATAGAGTAGTTTCACATTGCAGACCTATAAAAACAAAATAGGTGTTTGATAGGGTTTCTGATAGTCATGAAAATGTTGTCTTTATCTCTTTTGATATTGGTTTAGGACCAAAAATGTGTGGTAGATATAGACATGTATTTGTAGATTCCTCTTATTTTCTAACTCGAATACATGTACTATAAATTTAATTTATATTGATTATCCATGTGTTGCTTGTACACAGTCCCCAACCCAAAACTATTGTTTTAAAAGCATAAAATCTAATATAACATTAACATTAAACATAACCATCAAAGTGTCAAGAATTTTTTTTAATAGTTACATTGTGATTAAATTTGACCATTGAAAGTGGTTTTAGTATTTAAATCCATTTGGAGGGAAAGCTATTGAAGAAACACAGTCTGTAGACCTGTGAATAAGGTCTAGAAAGCTGAATTTCCCTATTTTCTTGTAAAAACTAGTATAAATATGTGTAATACATTATACTTTATCTTATTTAACATCATTATGGGTATAATAATCCTCTACAAGTCATTAATAGTGTTATTTGAGCCTATATTCAAAAGAAAAAGGTTGATAGACCAATTCAAGACCATATGTGTTAATGGATTGTACACAAAAAGTATGTTATAAATGATAATGATGTCTCAACTACCAAAACATTATGGGAATTATAATACTATGTATAAATATAATTATTAATTATTAAAAAAAATCAAAATAATGACTAGAGGCAGATCAACTGATTATAAGATGGATTTTAGATGGATTTAAATTGGCAAAATATGAAGTGCAAAACATGTTGACCTTGTAATCAATCATCTTTCCTATTTTCAAAACCAATATATTATAAATCATTCACAAGTAAGGAGTGGGTATAATTTTCTAAACAATTGACCATTGAGGAGGAACTACAAAGCATGTCAACCTTCTTGGGTTGGATGGTGTTGTCAAGTAATCAAATGAATTGAGATCATTAATGAATTGACTAGGCTCCCTCATTTTGATGGTAATATTTATTTAGGATGGATTTTTATAAAAAAAATATTCGTTGAAGAATAAATATCCATGTATGAGAAAAATATTAATAATATTGAGGATGATCTCATTCAAGTCAACCAAAAACACTAGGGTATATGAAATGGTGATTGAAAGTATGTAACATACAAGGGGAACCTCAGGTTCATCAATATATCGTATGTATTACTTATAACAAAGTTTTAAGTATAGGGATGTATATTATAGTGCTGAGAGAGAAAATGAATAATCAACACAAATTTTCATAAGGAGAAGGATCATATTGTAAGATCCTCATTACAGGTAGCTAGTACCCATGGATCAAATCCATGAATAACCCACAACTTAACTTCCATAAAATAAGAATTTGAAATAGTTCAATGGTGATATATTGAATAAATGGTAAGACATTGTAGGACATGCATCAAAATATGGAGTATAAATGGGTAGACAAATGAGCATCATTGGCTGTACTTATTGGAAACAGTGGAGAGAGCAATGAAAAAATTCATTAATAAATTTAATTTCTTGATAGAGGATGATGAGATTTTTGTTGAAATATATATAATACCAAGAAATATAAACATGAGAATGTGTAATTCAATAACAAAATACACAAATAATTATTAGGGAAAACTTGATAAAGAAATATTAGACAACTTAAAGATGTGATGGTTTTATGAGGGGCTCATACCCTCATTATGGAAGAGGATGAAGGTGTTTCAAATTTTGTTCTACAAGGATGCATATCATAGATAAAATGTGTCCATTAACATCGATGGAAATGTTCATATAGGACATCTTATTTCATAATTGTCTGTTGAATTCATCCTTATTTTGATAATAAATATTATTATATTTACAACTATCATATATCCTATGATAATAAGTCAATAAATGTATTACAACTACTAAATTTAAATATTTTTTCATCATCTCATCCCATTTTATCACCATCATAAATAAGTGTGAATAAAGAGGGGGAAAAGGTGTTGGCATGTTTAACCTACAATAATAATGATTTTTCAATGATGTTATTTAAGGTACTATGTGTTAGAGCTATAATTATTGAGAAGGGCATGAATCAGTGAGCCCAGATATTTCCATTTCAATTCCAATCCTTTCAAACTAATAAACAATCAACATATATCAACTTAATCAAGCAATTTTAACAACATATCTCATTCATTCAATGCATACACAACATCAAAACACATAACACATAGTTATTGTGGGAAACCCTCATGGGGAATTAAACCCACTCTCCATCCTACAACACATGGACTATTTATCCTATAAGAAATTACAAACAAGAGACTGGTCAACCCCTTTGGACTAGAAAACCTTGATCAAATCAACCTAACCAAAGGCCTTTAGTGAAACACTTGCTTCACAAGGAGCAACTTCCCCTGAGGAAGATCAAGTCCTTTAGACCCTCCATTAAACACCTCCATATTAGTAATGATTTCTTTAACACCTGATGATGGACCTATGTTTTTATAACACCTTCACAAACTCCTCTCTATATCATACAATCCTTTCACATAAGCATGCCACAATCTCTTTCCTTCTTCACTCAAACTATCCTCATATGCACACTCAGACCTCTTTGCATATCCTCAACCTACAAGAGAGTTATTATATCATCATAAATATTACCTATAAGCTATAAAATTAATTAAAAAAAATACTTATTTACTGATCAAATAGGCACACTATGTGTCCTCTCTTCTTTGCTTCAATGCATAATCCATACATACAAGTCTTACACAAGTCCTTTTTTTCCCTCTTCAAAAATATAGAAACCATCACCTTTGTTTTCACTATTTATATAGCATTCATAACTATCAATTCAATATACTTTAATTTTTTTCCACAATACATTCCTTCACCCTTAAGGCATCTTACATGGGTCACACAAAAGCAAAACTCTCTTTCAAATAGGACTACGTCACTTTTTAGGTCCTATGATGACCCATTCACCTATTTGACACTTATCCAAGAGAAATTAGAACACATGAACACTTTAAAACTCATATACCCATGTCACATGATCTATATGTCCTCCTTAAGTTCCCATATCCATCACAATACCCTTCCACTTAATCATAAATTGAAAAAACAACATTTTATACAACAACCATTATGAGCAAACACACATTTAATTTTTAAACCTTTGTTCATACTTGATATGATTGTTCAAACCATCATAATGCATACAAAAAATACTCATTGAGTCTAAAATACTTACCAATATCTAATTCATTAAAATATATCCAAAGAATATGAAAACAAACTCCAACATCCTTCCTGGGTTCTTAATAGACGAATGACAAACACATAGTTAACTGTGAACCTCTATATATTTGAATATACACAATTTTAGATCTTAAAATTTATATTTTTATATGTATGTTAGTGTCTTATACAAATTTTATTCTTAATACACTATCAAATTCTACCTAGATCAAAAACTATGGCCCAAAAACTATACACTGATATTTCCTTCATTAAATTCAAATATTTAAATTCAAACTATCATAATTAAACATCAACTAATTTTCTTGAATATCATTTTATCACATCTTCAATTTAAATTCACACCATCAATATTCTTTGAATTTTAATTTAGGGTGCCCCAATGCTCAAACACTAAACTTCAAATAATTGACCTCACCTTGTGTAATCTTTTAATATTGATTCAACATGCACCGTCAATCTCCTGTACATAGATCGATCTCTAACAATTCTAAATAGTTTTCACTTTGACCTATTAAATTTAATGTAAACTATTTATCTCAATAATTATGAACACTCACTCACCATTTATCCTTGGAATAATCTCTATCTTTATATCTACTTAACATTAAACATCTAAAAAACACTCTCCATCAATCCTTTTGGAAGGATATTGATTGTTAACTTTGTTAACTAATGAACACTTTGACCCATTTGACATAATTTTCATCATCATATATATATATATATATATATATATATATATATATATATATATATATATATATATATATATATATATATATATATATATATATATATATATATATATATATATATATATATATATATATATATATATATATACAATCTCATTTGAACCATTATATCTTCATTTTGTCTTAATCTTTAACATCATGAAAAATATACTATGAGAACCCTTGCTTATCTACTTGGAAGGCCAAATTTGCATCTTCATATCTTTTGCATCACTCAAGTTCATGTTCTTAAAACTGGACCATATGATCCCCTCACATAGGATATTCCAACCCCATAAAAATATACTCATTAAACACTCACACATGTGATATATAATGACATTGAAATGCCTCTTCATAGTTATCTATTCACAGAGCCACCTATGTCACGAACTGTCTAGAAAGACCAACTTTGCACATGCATAGCTTTTGTCATGCTTCAACACTTGACCTAAAATTTAACAAAAATTAACTAGGTAAAACAATAAATAAACCCATAATATCACCTTA
Organism: Torreya grandis; assembly: GCA_037957365.1. Taxonomy (NCBI): domain Eukaryota; kingdom Viridiplantae; phylum Streptophyta; class Pinopsida; order Cupressales; family Taxaceae; genus Torreya; species Torreya grandis. The sequence goes on along the minus strand of JARHVA010005371.1, from coordinate 753,055 downwards.
TTTTGAAACATCCACATGTGTGAGATATGCCACTATCAAGATGCCTACTCAGCATTTCTTGCCACATTACAAATTTTGCTAAGTATGGGAAAAGACTATCAAAATGCCTGAGATCCCAAATTTGCACTTGCATATCTTTTGTCTCAATTCATCATTATAATTTATAATTTTTTCAAATAAAAAAGGTACTAATTTGACTATAACCATATGACAAACTCCCCCTAACACATCCATACATGACAATTATGACATCATCAAACTACCTACTCAAATTTTCTACCACTAGACCCAAAATGTCTAGATAAAAACAATGGTCAACCAAATGAAATCCACACATACACATAATCATTAAATTCATATAAAACCTCTTATACTACCCCTTGTACATTCTAAAAACTCCATTCTCATCCTTGAATGTCCCTGACTATGCAAAAATTGAAGATCAACTAAGCATACTAAGACAAACACATTTCACACTTTGTCATTATCACTTAGACTATCAAATAACATCATCCACTCACCAAAACACCTCCATGACATCACAATGACATCATTTATAACTACCCAACAATCTCCTCCTTTTTCATTGATGTCAACACACACCATATAACTCACCTTCCTTCTATCTCTTCAAGCACTCTCAAAATAAGAAATTTCTCCCTAGTTGACACAATGATAAAGTGGGAACAAACTAACCTAAGAATACTAACATCAGGAGAAGACCATCTTATAAATATAGTATTGACTCCACCTTACCTTAAGCTTACCTCTTCTTTCCTTGACAACATCTTTATTGCTCCATACTAACACTCTCTTCAACCAAACACTGCAACCAATGAAGAAAGTACACAAGAAAGTACTAAAACCTTATGGAAATAACAGAAAACATTTTATAGGTACTTCCCCTAAGATTTTGTATCTATTTTACATCTTGAGCATCTTTAGATCTCCATACTCCATGAAGAATCACCACACAAGCTTACTAGCCTCTTCTCTCAATCCACCTCAGTGACCACCAACATAAATTCATGCCACTCACCAAATAGGAAAAATGTTCTCAACCAAATTTATAAATCTCTTTTAAGTACTCATGTTATGTTATTTTAGATAAACTAATCAAAAATAACTCTTCTTCTTAGAAGGCCTGTCTAGTCCCCTTGTAGCCCTACCTAAAACTTGCAAAGCCTATAATTTTTAGTATATGCACCCTGAAGACATGAATTTTCATATCTAATGCACCCTCATATTCCCCTTCAATCTCACAAATTTTCATCACCTAGATTATTCTATGTAACATACTTCTTACGCAAACCATATTTCCTTCACAAACCAACTAGCCAATTAGGCCTCCATCTTGACAAAAAATTGAATAAATTGAAAACCAAAAACACCCCAATATATATGAATATTTATTTGACAACCCATTTGTCCTATTAATCCTATTAATAATCCTTAGACCTCAAATCATAAGGCATACCATGTTTCTAATAGAGTCTAAATCCCTAGAATTTCAAAACAAACAAAGTCAGTAGACCTCCTTTTGGTCAACATCCACCTCTAAAACTTCATGTACACCTAGAGACACCCATTACACACTTTATGACTAAGATTTTATATTCCAAAAATTTAGGAACCCATACATCTTAAAACACATTTTAGGCCTGCTTACACTTAAGCCAAAATTGAGAAAAATGAGAGCATTCAAAAATATTCAATTTGAATTAAACATAACTTCAAACCACATGAAACAATTCATAATAAGGTCAAAAAACCTTTTTTATCATTAAAATCTTTTTGAAATTGCATAAATCTCATTAGGCCACCTACAAACATTCATTTTGACCCTATTTTCAGACCTTGCACATATTACCAACATTATTTCATGATAGAGATCACTAAAAAGGGCTCAACCATGCATTACAAGCATGTTACCAACTAATGAAAACATTACATACTCTCCATTTAATGTTCATTTATATCCATATACCAAAAATGAGTCATCAGCATCATGAACACACACCTTAGGGTTTGTAGACATCAAACCCTCAAGTCACTGCCTTTCATCCTTAGGGCTAGTTCTTTAAAAAAAGAAGCAAACTAATAAACCAAAGAACATCTTGACACACAGGTCTGATAATCATTAAAAATCCTTCACAATAATCCAACACATCTTCTCATAACCTTCTTTGTCTTGAAAAATCAATCAATACCCAACCAATATCCACCATGCTTCCTCTTTCTATAAAGTGTCTCCTTAAAGCTTAGAGAGAGACACCACTTTGATAAAGAGAGACTAAAAGTCCAAAAACTCTATATAGTCTGATATCTCCATAGTCTCATCTAAATTGTAGTCTTACTTGACTTTGAATGAATTGTTGACTTTATTCTTTTCTTTAGATTTGTTAATAAATGTTGTTAATAGAAACTCTTGACTTTAATTCATGTCTATCATGGAAAACAAACCATCTTTGGTCTCAGTCTGATCTCTTCTAACATGCTTAGGTTTCCATACCCATTTGTGACCTCTTCTTTCCACACTAGGAGCTCCATCTACCTTATTTTGATTTGGGAAATCATTCAACATGTTCTTGCAATACCTATCAATGTGACTAACTTTATGACATTTTAAACAAACAAGATCACTCATATCTTTTTCTCAATTATTATTGTGATCTTCCTTTTTATCTAGACAGAAGACAAATTATGTATCTTTTTCATATCTGATTCCTTCTTTTTTGTAGTAGGCAGTCCATCTTGATCATGAATATCCTTCATAATATTTGGTCTTAATATGATTCAATGACTTTTAGGAGCATCTTCAAATTATTCTTATAGAATTTAGCAATATGTCTTATTTTATTGCAACTATAGTAAACAATATCACTCAACATACCTCTTGATTGTTATGACTTATGATTTCTCCAAGGCCAATTTCTTCTTCTTCTAAGGCTCCATCAGGACTCATTCTTGTCTGAATTCCTTATATAATGCTTACCTCTATGACCGTACTTTATAACTGTATAACCATGATCATGAAATAAACTGAGAGACCTTGAATCATTTGGTTGTCTAGTAACCATGTTGTATTGTTTTAATCTTGTATTTTCCTTGACATATTCAGTATTCTCATGCTTCTCTTCCATCATATCCAACTTGACTATAACAATCTCATCCTCTCTTTTTAATGACTTAATTTCAACTTTCATCTAATTTCACTCATATTCTTTTTCTTTTAGATTTGCATTGGTAGTCCTTAACTATTCCTCAAGATTATTGATCTTCTCTTCATCCTCTTTGGCCTTGATGTCCATGTCTTTCAATTTATATGTTTTCACTTCAATAAATTTGATATATTCTTGATACTTCTTGTCTTCTTTCTCAAAATTTCCTAAAAAGCATCCCTAAAGAGAACCAACTTGTGCTTCAAGACTTTTGATCGCATACCTCATCCTGTGATTCCTCCTTATGAGAATAACTCCTAGATCCACTTATTCTTCCTTGTCATAGATCACTTCTTCATCATGGAATATGTCCTTTCCTTTTAAAAATATTTCCCTAGAATATTCTAGATGAACCTTGAGGTCATTTATAACCCTCTCATCTTATTTAGCATCTTTCTTCAAAGTACATATATATTCCTCAAGTGCCTTGACCATAGTCTTCCACTATTGAATCTCTTTCTTCAATTACTTGTCCATATTTTTACCTACATAGGATCTCCTTCAACATATTAATATTTATCCAAAGGACCTACTCAGATAATTAATGTTAGAGCTACAGTGACTGAGTAAGGGGGGTGAATCAGTGAGACCAAAAATTTCAATTCCAATCCTTTCAAACTATTAAAAAATCAACATATATCAACTCGATCAAGCAACATTAACAAGATATATCATTCACTCAATGTATACACAAGATCAAAACACATAACACATAATTCTTATTGGAAACCTTCATAAGGAATAAAACCTACTCTCAACCCTCCAATGCATGGACTACTTGTCCTATAATAAATTGCAAACAAGAAACTAGTCAACTCCTTTATACCAAAAAGATCTTGATCAAATCCAACTGACCAAAGGCCTTTAGTGAAACACCTGAAACACCTATTTCACAAGGAGCAACTACCCGTAAGGAAGATTAAGTACTTTAGAGCCTCCTTTGAACACATCCACATTATTACTAATTTCTTTAACTCCTAATGATGGATCTCTATTTCTCTAACACCTGCACAAACTTCCTCTCTATCTCATTCAAGCCTCTCACATAGGTATGCCATAATCTCTCTCCTTATTCACTCAAACTATCCTCATATGCACACTCAGACCTCTTTTCATATCTTTAATATATAAGATCCCTATTATATCATTAAAAATATGAATATAATGTAATACACATAGTCAAAAAATTGATCTCCTCGTCAACTGATCAAACAGGCACACTACGTGTCCTCTCTTCTTCATTTCAATGCATACTCCACACATACAATCCTTGCATAAGTCCTTTTTCCCCTCTTTAAAAATATAGAAACCATCACCTTGGGTTTCACTACATATAGAATATTCATAACTATTAATTGCACAAACTTTCCTTATCAACCACAATACATGTCTTCACCCTTAAGACATCTTACATGAGTCACACATAAGCACAACTCTCTTTCAAGTAGGCCTAAGTCTTTTTTTAGGTCCTATGATGATCCATTCACCTCTTTGACACTTATTCAATAAAACTAAGAACACATGAACACTTTATAACTAAGGAACCCATGTAACATGGTCTACAAGTCCTCTTTAAGTGTCCATATCCATCACAATACCCTTCTACTTAAGCATAAATTGTAAAAACAACATTTTGTATAGAAACCATTATGATCGAACACACAGTAAGTTTCTAATCCTCTGTTCATACTAGATATGATTGGTCAAAACTTTATAATGAACAAATAACTTCCTCATGGAGTCTAAAACACTCCCCAATATTTAATTCCTTAAGAGATATTGAAATAATATCAAAACAAGCTCAAACATCCTTCTCAAGTTCTTAACACATGAACAATGAACACACAGTCAAATTTGAACCTAAATATATTTTACTATACATAATTATAGATATTAAAATTTATATTTATATATCTACCTTGGATTCCTTTACAAATTTAATTTTTACTACACTATCAAATTCTTCTTGTATTGAATGTTATGGCCCAAATAACAAACACTGGTCTTTGCTTCATTAAATTCAAATGGTCAAAGTTAAACATATTTATCTATTCATAGAGCCAACTATGTCAAGAACTATCTAGAAAGACCAACTTTGCACGTGCATAGCATTTATCGCACTTTAGTCCTTGACCTAAAAATTAGGAAAAATCAACTAGGCACAAAATTGATTAAATCAATAAGATCACCTTATATTTAAATATCTACCTGCATGATATTTTCCACCATCAAAATGCCTACTCAGCTTTTCTTGCCACATTACAGATTTGGCTAAGTTTAAGAAAACACTATCAAAATAATTGACAACCCAACTTTGTGTTTGCATATATTATTTCACGCTTCATCTCTAGACTTGATAATTTTCACATAAAAACTAGAGAATAATTTTACCACAATCATATAACCAAATCCCATTGACTCATGCACACATGGTAATTATGATGTCATCAAACTACCTACTCAGATTTTCTACCACTAGACCCAAAATGTATAGATGAAAACAATGATCAACAAGATGAAATAAACACATGAAAAAAATAATTCAAAGCATGAAAAATATCATATAGGACCCTTTTCACATGCTTAAAACTCCATTCTCACCCGTAGACATATCTAACCATGCAAAAATTAAAGATTAACCAAGCATCCTTCAAGCATACTAAGACAAACACATAACACACTTTGTCATTGTCACTTAGACTAATAAGTAACTTCATCCACTCACCAAGACATCTCCATGACATCACCATGAAATCATTGACAACTATCCAACAATATCCCCCATTGTCATTGATGTCAACACACATCATACACCTCTGCTTCTATTTCTTTAAGCACTCTCACAATATGAACTTCCTCCCCCATTGATATAATGAAAAAGTGGGAACCAATAGATATTGAGGACTTAAAAATACTAAAATGAGGATAATACCATCTTATAAATATATTAAAAACTCCCCCTTATATTAATCCTACCTCTTCTTTCCTTGACAATATCCTTTTTGCTCTATGCCAACACTCTCTTCAACCAAACATTTCAACTAATGAAAAAAGAAAACATAAAAGTACTAAAATATTATTTAAATCACCAAAAATTTATTATATGGAGTACCCCTAATTTTTTTATCCATTGCACATCTTCAGCATCTTCATATCTCCATACACCATGAAAAATCACCACACAGGCTTACTAGCCTCTTCTCTCAAGCCACCTCAAGGACCACCAACATAAATTCATGCTAATCACCAAATATGTCTCATGTTCTCAATAAACTTTATAACTCTCATTGAATTACTCAAGCCATGTTATTTTGGAGAAACTGATCAAAAAGTAGTCTTATTCATACTAGGCCTATCTAGTCTCCTTGTAGCCCTACCTAGAACTTGTAGATCCCATAATTTTTAGTAGATGCACCTTAAAGAAATAAAAATTCATATATAAACAAATATCATATTCCCCCTCACTAAAACCAAGTTTCATAACCTAACCCTTTCTCTACAACATACTTCCTTCACAAACTAACTACCCAATTAGGCCTCTATCTTGACAAAAACTTGAATAACTTGAAAACCACAAACCTTAAAATATCTACGAAGCTTGATTTTAAAACCCATTTGACCAATTAAACCTAATAATAATCCTTAGAGCTTAAATCACAAGGCAAACCACTTGTCTAGCAGAGTTAAAAACCTTAAAATCTCAAAACAAACTGAGTCAACAAACCTCCTTCTGGTCAACTTCCACCTCAGAAATTTATTGTACACCTAGAAACAATCATTACACACTTATATACCAATATTTGAGCTTCTAAATCTTTTGGCACCCATACATGCTATAACCCATTTAAGGACTTCTTGCCCTTAAGGCAAAACTAAAAAACTAACAGCACTAAAAAATCTTCAATTTAACTTCAACATAACTTTAAATGAAAAAATTACCTGAAACAAAATAGAATAAGGTCAATAGACCTTTTTTAGCATCAAAATCTTCTTTAAATTGCATCAATCTCATTAGGCCACCTTGAAACATTCATTCTAACCTTGCTTTTAGACCGTGTACATACTGCCAACATTCTTTCATGATAGACGACACTAAACAGGGCTCAACCATGAATTACAAGCATGTTACCAACTAATGAAAACATTACATATTCTCCATCTGATATTCACTTAGCTTTATATACCAAAACTAAGTCATTAACATCATGAGTACATACCTTATGGTTTTAAGACATCAAATCCTCAAGTCACTACTTTTCATCCTTTGGGCTAGTTATTAAAAAAATTGAGAGCAAACCAAAAAAAAAAAAAAACATCTTGACACAGAGGCTTGATAATCAACAAAAATAATTTATAGTAATCCAAAACATCTTCTCATGACCTTATTTGTCTTGCAACATCAATCAAGACCCAACTAATATCCACCATGCTTCCTCTTTCTGTAAAGTGTCTCCTTGAAGCTTAGAGAGAGACACCCCTTTAATAAAGAGAGACTAAAAGTTCTAAAACTCTAGAGAGTCCCATATATCCATATTCTCACCTGACTTTCAGTCTTATTTGACTTAATAGGAATTCTTATCTTTATGCTTTTCTTAAGATTTTTCAATAAATGATGTGAATATAAACTCTTGACTTTCCTTCATGTCTATCATGGAAAACAAACTATATTTGATCTTACTCTAATCTCTTCTAATAGGCTTAGGTTTCCATACCCACTTGTTATCTCTTCCTTGCACACTAGGAGATCCATACACCCTATTTTTCTTTGGGAACTCATTCAACTTATTCTTTCAATACCTATCAATGTGACTAACTTTATGATATTTGAAACAAATAAGATCACTCATGACTTTTACTTGATGATGATTGTGATCTTCCTTTTCTATCTATACAGAAGACAAATTCTATATCTTCTTCATATTTGATTCCTTCTTCGTTGTAGCAAGCACTCCAGCTTGGTCATGAATATCCTTCATAGTCTTTGGTCTTAATACTATTAAGTGACTTTTAGGAGCATCTTTTTTTTTTTCAAAACTTGAGTGCATCTTCAAACTTTTAGGAGCATCTTTATTTTATTGCAATTGTAGCAAAAAATATCATTCAACATACCTCTTAACTGATCTGAGTTATTATTTCTCCAACACACATTGCTTCTTCTTCTAAGGCTCCATGAGGACTCATTATTTTCTCACTTCCTTCTACAATACTTAGATTTATGACCATAATTTAGACATGTATAACAATTACCATGAAATAAACTAACATACCTTGAAGCATTTTATTGTCTAACATACCTTTTTGTATTTCTTTCAAATCTTGCATTCTCCTTGACATATTCAGGATTCTCATGCTTCTCTTCTAACATATCCAACTTAACTATAAAAAAATTATTTGCACTTTTGAATGACTTCATTTCAAACTTAAGCTGATTGCACTCATCTTATTTTACTCTCAGATTTTCATTTATTGTCCTTAATTGTTCCTCAAGAATATTGATCTTCTCTTTATCCTCTTTGGCATTGTTGGCCATGTCTCTCAAAGTATATGTTTACACTTCAATAAACTTGATATGTTCTTCATAATTATTTTCTTTTTTCTCATACTTACCTAACAAACTTCCCTAAAGATAAATGACTTGTGCTTCAAGACCTTTGATCACATACCTCATCTTGTGATTCTTCCTTATGAGCTCAACTCCCAGATCCACTTCTTTATCACTACCATAGAACACTTGTTCATCATACAATATGTCCTTTCCTTTTGAACAACTTTCCTTAGAATCTTCTAGCTGAACCTTGAGGTCATTGATAACTTTCTAATCCTCTTCAACATCTTTCTTTAATGTACATGTCTATTCCTCAAGTGCCTTGATCATAGTATTCCACTATTGATTCTCTTCCTTCAACTGCTTGGCCATCTATGTAGCTACTTAGGATATCCTTAAATTTGTTAAGATTCCTCCAAAGGACCCATTCTAATACCAATCATAAGAGGTATAATTACTAAGAGGGGGGTGAATCAGTGAACCTAGACATTTCAATTTCAATTCTAATCCTTTCAAACTATTAAATAATCAACATATTTCAAGTTGATCAAGCAACATTAACAATAGATCTCATTCATTCAATGCATACACAAGATCAAAACACATAACACATAGTTCCTGTGGGAAACCCACATGGGGAATAAAACCTACTCTCAAGCCTATAACACAAGAAGTACTTGTCCTATAATAAATAACAAATAACATACTAGCTAACTGATTTAGACTTTAAAATCTTGATCAAATCCTCCTCACCAAAGGCCTTTAGTGAAACACCTATTTCACAAGCAGCAACTACCCCTAAGAAAGATCATGTCCTTTAAACCCCCCCTTTGAACACCTCCACCTTAACACTGATGTCTTTAACACCTGATGATAGATCTCTATTTTTTAACACCTACACAAACTTCTTATCTATCTCATACAATCCTCTCACATAGGCATGCCATAATCTCTCTCCTTCTTCACTCAAACTATCCTCATATGCACACTCAGACCTCTTCGCACATCCTCAAACAGCAAGAGCACTATTTTGTCATTAGAAATATGACCTACAAGTCATAAACTTAGTCAATAAATTGATTTTCTAATCAACTCATCAAATAGGCACAATACTTATCATCTCTTCTTTGCTTCAACACATACTCAATACATATGAGCCTTTCACAATTACATTTTTCCCTCTTAAAAAATCTAGACACCATCACCTTTGGTTTCACTATTTATATAAAATTCATAAATATCAAGTCCATAAACTTTTATTGTTCACCACAATACATGACTTTACCCTTAAGGCATATTACATGGGGCACACTTAAGCACAACTCTCTTTCAAATAGGCCTAAGTCACTTTTTAGGTCCTATAATGACCCAATCTCCTATTTGACACCTATCCACGCAAAATAAAACATAAAAACACTTTCAAACCCATAGACCCATATCACATGATATATACATACTCCTTAAGTTCTCATATCCATCATAGTACCATTTTGTTTAAGCATAAATTACTCAAACAATATTTTGTACAACAACCATTATGATCGAACACACAGTTAGTTTCTAAACCTTTGTTCATACTAGATATGATTGGTTAAACCTTTTATAATGCAAATAGAAAATATTCATGGAGTATAAAACACTTTTCAATATCTAATTCATAAAAATATATTGAAACTATATCAAATCAAGCTCAAACATCCTTCCTGGGTTCTTAACAGATGAATGATGAACACACAGTCAAATTTGAACCTCAATATCTTTGACTATACATAATTATAGATATTCAATTTTATATTTCCATAAGTGCCTTGAATTCATCTACAATTTTTTTTACTAACTATAAAATTCTACCTAGATCAAATTTTATAGCCTAAAAATCAAACGCTGGTCTTTCTTTCATTAAATTCAAATATTTGAATTCAAATGATCACAATTAAACATTGAACACTTTGCTTGCATCTCATGTATTCACATCTTTAAATTAAATGAGCACTGTGCACTAATATTCAAACACTAAACTTTAATTAATTGACCTCATCTCATGCAATCTTGTAATAATGACTCAACATGCATCGTCGATCTCCTATATGTAACTCGAACTTTAATAGTGGTAAATAGTACACTTTGACCTCTTGACTTTAATGTGCACTATTGATTTCAATAAATATGAAAACTCACTCATCATTGATCCTCAAAATAAGTTTGATCTTTATGTATTCTCAATGTTAAACATCGAACACTTGGCACCATCTTGTTATATCCTAACATCTTGGAATAAACACAAATTATCGATCATTTTGGAAGGAGCTTGATCTTTAACTTTGTTAACCAACAAACACTTTGACCCATTTGACTTATTATGCACAATAAATATGGATTTATGATATCCTATAAACCATTTAATATTCATTTGGTCTTGATCTTTAACATCATACAAAATTGACTAAGTATGGGAACCCTTGCTTATCTACCTGGAAGGCCAACTTTGCACCTTCATATCTTTTGCTTCACTGAAGTGAATTTTTCAAAAATTAGACCATATATCTACTCACATACGAGAATCCAACGCTATAAAAATATACTCATGAAAGACTCACACGTGTGAGATATAATGACATTAAAATGCCTCCTCATATTTATCTACTCATATAGCCAACTATGTTGAGAACTATTTGGAAAGACCAACTTTGCACATGCATAGTTTTGTCACGCTTCATCGCTTGACCTAAAAGTTAAAATAATTTCAACTAGTTAAAAAACTGAAAAAACTGATAAGATCACCTTTTCCTAAAACATCCACACATTCAAGATATGCCACCATCAAAATGTCTACTCAGCATTTCTTGCCACATTGTAAATTTGGCTAAGTACCGAAAAACATTGTCAAAATGCTCGAGAGCCCAACTTTACACTTGTATATATTCTATCATGGTTCATTTCAAGACTTGAGACTTTCCACATAGAAATTAGGGACTAATGTGATCACAACCATATGACCAACTCCCCCTGACTCATCCATATGTGGTAATTATGATTTCATCAAACTGCCTACTTAAATTTTTTACCACTAGACCCAAATGAAATCCATAAATGTACACAAGCATTGAAAGAATAGAAAACATCTTATAGGACCCCCTACACATTCTCATAACTCTATTCTCATTCCTAAAAATTTCTAACCGTGCTAAACTTGAAGATCGACCAAAGATTCTTCAAGCATACTAAGACAAACACATTGTAGACTTTATCATTATCACTTAGACTATCAAGGCACTTCATCTACTCACCAGGACACCTCCATAACATCACCATGACATCATTGAAAACTCTCTAAAACTATGAAAATTATAAAATTTTCAAATCCAGAAGTATGAATTTGGGGTACAAGAATGTATGTTCCATGGACTTTGGGTTGCAACTTTCATATTTTAGTTAATTTCCTTCCTTTCAATACTAACATTATTTTACATGCTTTATGCATCATGCCACTCAATTTTAGATTTTGTTCCACTAAAAACTCACTAATGCTCTATTCTACAACATGGTCACATGATAGGGGTTGATATGGTGGCATAGATGCTTCTAATGGTTTGTTTGTAGGGTAGGTATGGAACTTATGTTATTGTGTTTCTTTTTATGTTTGGGATGGAGAACATTTGGTTTTAAATGGAGTGAGTGTTAATAATATAATAATGTTTTATTAACAATACGCTCTCAAGATCTTTTATGAACCCAAAAAGATCTATGGGGCCTACATTGATATCAAGTAGTTATGGTGGTGTTTGGGTATAGAGATATAAAATACAAAGAGTTTACATGAGAGGTATAGAGAGCCATGTCATTGAAACCAAATTATTGTTTCTTAGAGATATCTTACCAAAGAAACCCAAAAGGCACCCTCAGTAATGATGGCACAAGCACATTAAAAAATCCACCAACCAACAAGGGAAGAGAATGGCATCAGTACAATAAACCACACTTGCATCCATATGTAAGCTATGAAATATAGGGTTATCTATACGCCTATAATCTCCATAACATCTTGCTTGAGTGCACATGTGCTATTGATGTTCCTCACCACAAGGTTGTAAATAAATACAAAGGGAATTCCATACCATGTAGACAACAAATAGTTCATCAAAGTAGAAACATATCTAACACTAGAGAACTGCTCCGTTGATTTGCTCTTCATTATTCTCCAAAATGTTATTCTACTCAACCAAAACATTCAATATCAAAAAGAAGCATAGCAGTCACATTCATTCTTCATTACACAATGCACAGTCAAAATGATGAATATCAATCAAAAATCACATTACACACAATCTCTATAGACAGGGATCTATATACATAGATGATATATAAAAATAAACCATAGACAATGCAAATTTTAAGCACAAACTTGTAGGTGTGTGTGCTTGCAATCATAGATGCAGCTCTTTGTGCCTTCTTCCAACCAAGTTGGAGCATAGATCTGATATGAAAACCCTTCCAATTACCTCCAATGCCAAAACCCCTGAATGTGTGGGTATCTATTTTGAAATACATCTGCATGGGTATGGGTATACGATTTTTGAAATTAGGTGATTCCTATGATGGAACATCTGAAATTATCCTGATAAAATGCATATGATGGAAAGTTGTGTGGATCAAATAAACATACAATAGAAATGACGGTTTATAAATGAAGTTTATTGCTCTATTTTATTAGTGGTGAATTTGACAATTAGCGATGAAGGCTTCGAGGGTGGTTAAGTTAGTCAACCATGGAGGATTGGTTAGTAGCAAAGTTGGCGAGGGGGGAAAAGTTGGCAATGATTACCAAGGAGAAGGTTGACAGTGGTGGGACTAGTAGGGGTGGCACACACACTACATCAGTAAGGCATGTTGGTTAAGCACGATGATAAAAAATAAAGCTTATGTGCACAAGAATGTGATTTCGACCAACTCTCAACACATTATTATGATGTCATATATAGATTAATATTTTTTATACGGCCTTAATATGTTATTAATGCAACCATTCATTTGGGTTAATAATACGTCAATCAATCTTATGAATCCTTAAATGCATACTAAAATCAAGAAAATAATAATTGTAGCATCTAATGCAAGAACACAAATATCTACAAAATAGAGTTACCATCGATGGAGAAAATACTAATATCATTGATGCAACTTATTGAACCCTCGCCCTTTGATATTTACCAATGGTGAATAGCACATCCATGATGACTACCCTCTAAGACTTCAACACAACCTCGCCAATGCACAATACACATCAAAAATAAGAGATTCCAATCACATTCATTCTCCAAAAGTAAATGTGAACAGTCAATTACAAACAAAAGACAATTCTCAATCTGAAAGGTGCACGCCTATCGATGTAAATATGAATATTCTATCAAATATGTTATATAATATTTTATTGCATGCAAAGCCAAAAATAGACAACCATTTATTAAGAATGTATTATCATTCTCCTCTCATCTTTTATGTGATTCATTTCAGGACAGCTTTTATGTGCTACATTTAACTGTTTTATGCTTGTTATTTTTACAGTAACAATTTTCACTGAGTAGAATTTTTTTCTCCCTTTACTAATATGTATATCTAACTACACGTCGGTTGAATACCTAACTACATTGGTGCTTGTAATGGTCGAAAAGAATCAACCAATATATGTATGTTGTTATATTCTTCGACTACCAACAACTCCAACTCGTGTTTCTCAATTAAATTGTGACCGAGTATTAGTCAAAGCGCCGCTGAATAGCCTGATCGGTTTTTTTTTTTGTTTTGTTTAAAACACAAAATGCCAAATTCTTACAAAATTCAAAGCGCTATGCGTTTACTGCAGACTATAAAAATATTTTTGAGACCCTTGCCATGTAAATGTTTGCGTGTTTTGAATGGAAGATACGGTTGACTTTAGACATGACCAATTCCACGCGGTATATCTCTGTGAAGGCTATTTATACTGTTGGGGTGCATTCATAGTCTCTCATTATTAGCTGTTTTAAGAAACTCCCTTACTTCTAAATGTCATCTGCAATGGCTTCAAAATCTTCATTATTGATTTCATTCCTGGTGCCCATTTTCTTCCTTGTAATATTTTTTCCTACATCTGTTCGGGAAATCATTGATGTTTGTCTGAATTTGGGCGAAGAGAACATGGTGTTTTACGTGCAGGAAACAGCGAGTGGACCCAATGCTACGGTATCTACAGTTGGAGGAGTAAATGGAACTTCTTCAAATCTCTCAGGATTCGGTACCATATTTGTCATAGACGACCTTGTTACGCAAGGATCTGACAATACATCAATGATTTTGGGAAGGTTGCAAGGACTCGAGGCCAATTCCAATAGTAGCGGTCCAAATTATCTTATGGTTTCGACTATAATCTTTGAGAATGGTGGCACGCTTGAGATCCATGGCATAATCAGAACTCCCTTGCCCCAAAGGGAGCTGGCAGTGGTTGGAGGAACCGGACGATTCAGATATGCTCGTGGATACGTTCTAGTTGAAATTGTATCATTTGATGTAGTGAATCTTACTTTTATGTTTAATGTTACCATTCGATCACACCGTGGGATATTCAAGGCACTGTATAGTGACCTATAAAGGAGGAGTGATTTGGTTATAGGGTCACAGCAGGATGTATGGTCCTCATGATTAATCGGAACTATTAGATAAGAGTCACTGTTTACTTTCGTTTTTGAAATTTCAGCACTGATACAAATGAATATGTTTCTTGGGAATTGAACTTTCCAAAAAGATATTATAATAAAAAGAGTCCTAAAATTATATATATATATATAAGGAAACTGTTGAGGTGTATAAATATCAACATCTCTGGCCTTTAAGAATAAAATTATATTATCCAGCATTCTTGGTACTCTGTATTTAGGTATTTACAGCGATTTGTATATTGGTAATGATATAAAAGACTATCATCCTCCCCAGTCATATTATAATTCTTTCTCAGTTGTTCTTAAGGTGAAGTAACTCGAGAATAAATATATATTTAATTTTCATGATTTTTTTGGGTAAGTTTTTGTTTTTTACATTTGTGGATTATATTCCCCTTTTACATGTATGATGTGAGCATCCCATACAACTTTAGAATTAATCCCTACCAACTCTTCTTCCTAGGGGTCATTGGTCACCAATTCACCACCTTTTCTTGCAACCGATGAAATGAGCAAACAGATGGATTTTCTTGTGGACTTCTTTGGCATATGTTTTAGGTGGGTCATATGCATTTTATATCAAAGTGGATTGAAGTCTTGAGTATAGAGAATCTATGAGCTCGTTTGTTGTGCTATACCTTTTTTGATAATTAACCATCTTTGACTTTTATTTAATTTATTGATTATTAATAAAATACAATATAATAATATCTGACATAGAGAATATAATTTATATATTTGTGTGTATGTATATTATTAATATTATAACATATTTTATAATGATATAACATATTATATCAATATAATATAGTATTAATTATATTGTATTTTATAAAACTCAATGGAGACTAGCTGGTCTACTTGGTAGCACGAAGTAGGCCACGTAGCTCATAAACCAACATCTGCTAAGGAAAGGCACATGACAAGGAAGAAATAGGGTGTTAGGATCCTGAGTAGCTAAAACCCTATGTCAATAATTGTGGTTTCTTTGGCAACCCAGTGACCATAAATCTTTGCTACAAACACTAAAATGAATACAAGCAACCTAACATAAATACAACAACCATGTCATTGTTTCATAACATAGTTTAAGTTTTGCACCAGATTTTTTATTTCAGCTTACCCATCATGAAGCCACAACTTCATTTTTTTGTTTTTTTTGGGTAGTTATTTAATAGATGGAATACAATATAATAGTTAATGTGGTGGTCATTAAGAAAATCCATTATATATAACATATTTATAACTTACACAAGAAGAAATGTATTTTTTATTTGTGTCATTTTTCTTTGGTAAGTATTTTACTTGCATTTTTAGATTATATTCTCATTTTAAGTGTAGAATGTGGGCACCCTCAACTGGATGAGAATTAAACCTACCGACTCTCTCTGCTACCTAGAAATGACCACCAATCGAACACGTTTTTTCTCAACCAATGATTCCTCTACTTTGGCATTCACATTGTATCACAAGTAATGAAAAGTGTTTTATTTGCATTTTTAGATTATATTCTCATTTTAAGTGTACAATGTGGGCACCTCCAACTGGATGATAATTAAACCTACCAACTCTCTCTACCACCTAGAAATGACCACCAGTCGAACACCTTTTTTCTCAACCAGTGATTCCTCTACTTTGGCAATCACATTGTATCACAAGTAATGCCCCCTTATCCATCCATGTGGAATGCACTTTGAAAAATATTAAATACTTACTTTTGCAACAAAAGATACAAGATAAACTTCATAACCTTATTGCGTTCCCCCCACATCAGTGTCATTGAATTGTTGATTCAATCAACACATCGAACGTATAATAGAATAAAACCTACCAACGCTCCCTGCCTGGTGTGACTAGTTGCCAATTGGCCACCTTTTTTCAAAAGAAGTGAAATGAACAAATAGATGGATTTCTTTGGGGGCTTCCTTGGCATATGTTTTATGTGGCTTATCTGCATTTTATATCAAACTACACTCAACTCTCGAGTATAGATAAACCCTAAGATCATTTTTTATGTTATACCTTATTCTTAATTAACCATCTTTTGTAATTAGTATTTTTTTAACAATTTTAATGTTTTCATATTTAAATAAATATTATACACTCTAATATTTGTATATATCATATACATAGTATATAATATTATTAATAATATATGTAATAAAGTACATAATACTAATGTCATTGTTATTATAGTATTAATCAATTATATAATCATTAATATTATGAATTTAATATAAAAATATTAATGTAGATATTAATATTTTCATAATGGCCCTATAGAAATAGGTTAACACCCTATTTCCACACCATAAATATCTCTTGATTTTCTCTAACAAAACCTATTGGGTTGTTTACCTTAAAACTTACTACAGTCTAGGAAAAAGGTAAGCGACAAATGAAAATCTCATAAGAGATATATTTAATTTATTATTAAATTATTAAAATATAACATAATAATATTTGATATCCCTATGAGATACTTATCCCTTAGTAGCGGGTATAAGGTATGTAAATCTTACAATTTTCCTGAAGTCAATGTATGTGTATGATATGGGCCCTCTAGTGTATAATATCACAGGAAAAACCCTATCATTTCCCCTCATCATCACTTCCTAGTTCACTTGGAAATATTTCACCACTTGTAAGTTATGTATGGACTTATTGTAATTTCTCTATGTGGTAATACATTGGAATCATAGATGAAAATAAGTTACAATATAGAATTTGGAACCTCATTGTCTTGTCTCTTATCATTGGCATTGTAGTGATGACCTGAATTGCACATCAGACATGGAGCCTTCTCACAAATAAATCAATGCCATGTTTTTCAAATCGACCCTTCATAAACGTAAATGTTTAATCGAAGAACATGATGGATGGATTTCTTCTAAATCCAACATCTGTCTTGAATTTGTATGAGCTTCCAAAATGATGAAATGTCAGCTCAAAGCCCATTTTCACATTCTGGTATGAAAAACATCACATCAAGTCTTGAAATCATAATAAATGAGCTATGTTTGACTAACTTTTTTTTGTGGTCTCACATATATTATTAAATTGAATTACTCAAAAATAGTTACAAAACTCTTTGAGGGTTTAAATGACATAAGGGTTGGACTTATCACAAATATATATTATCCTTTACATGATTCAAACATGGGTCATTTATATTTCCAAATAATTTGTCCCCCTCTATCTTAATGATTACAATAGAGGATTTGTATTTATTATGATAAAAAATATAATGCATGACTAAACAACATGAAAACCTTCCAAAGTGTGATAATAAATGAAATGCACTCAAAAAAGGTATTATTAATATTTTAATATATATTATAATAATATAATGTATTATATTGTAATAATAAAGTATTAATAATATTATATTTTATAACAATTAGAAGAGGCCAACTGGCCTCCTTAGTAGATCCATCTAGGACATGTAGCTAAAAACCAAATAGATGCTAAGGAAACACAAGTGACAAGGAGGAGATAAGTTGCTAAGTTCATGAGTGGCTGAAACCTATGTCATTAATTATAGTTTCTTTGGTAGCCCGATGACCATGAATCTCTATTCTCAGCACTATTACGAACACATGTATCCTAACATCAATATAACAGCATCTCATCATTTCATAACATAGTTCAATTTTTGTACTAATTTCTCTATTTCTCCTCTTGTTTTTTTTCAACTAACACGTCATGAAGTTATGGCTTCAATTTTTTCTATTATTTTATTTGGGTTGTTTTTAAATAGCTAGAATACATTACAATAGTTGATGTGGTGAGAATTATGGAAAGTCCATTATCTATATCATATTTATAACTTGCACTAGAGTAAATGTATTCTAGGTTAATAGCTTCAATCTTGATATTGATTATACATACCAATGGCCACTTTAGAATCTTATCCAAATCCCAAACCGAAAATTCTAGATTGCTCTTGGTTGACCAAGACAAATTTGGAATATCAAGTTTGGAAATTGGGAAAAAAATGAAGTGAACATGGGTACATATATGTTAGTATAATTTATATTACATTATTTAATTCATTTTGTTAGAGTCATGTAGGTGAAATGTAGGGATAATTTTTAGGTAGTTATAATCAGTACTTTCTAACTGACTCTCTCTAGCATTATATATATTTATGTTTCTTTTATCAATTCAAATCATCAAATTTTAATTCAATTATTCACTCTAGTATCAGAGTGTATAATCAAGATCCTACAATAAGGAATGTTGGCCAAGCAATTAGTAAAGGAGATAAGACTAGTCAGTGGATGGTAGAAGACTAGTTCTTAATAGAAGCATCTTCTAGGCCAATCAAAAGAGCTTGTATGCAATGAGTTCATGGCAATGAAAAAGTGAATGTGCTAACATCCATTATTCTAGCCATGTGAAGAAGTGGTGATGCATAGCAAAAGTGGCAAAGCCTAATTGGTAATAGTAAGCTAAGAAGTGACCAAAGCGTGGAAGAATCAATGTTAAGTAGTATTAAAGACCCATACTGCTTCAGCATTTGAATCTTGACATGTAGCAGTCTATCAAAAGTATACTTGTGGAAGTTAGAGCATTAGAAGCCATTTAGATCGACCATGCAGCCTACTAGTAACCCCTTAAAAGAAGAGAAAGTTTGAAATCAATGCCAAAAAAAGTTGCAACCTATGAAACAAAGCTAAGTGCAAAAGTGGTAGTGAGAATTCAAAGCATTTTTATCTTCATATAAGTGATTAATGTGCTAGAAAATCATGCAAAGGCAAAAGCCTATAAATAAGGAAAAAATTCTACAAGGTACGTTTGAAATACAAAAATTTTAAAACTTTGAAGCAATAAATTCTTGTTCTTGCTTGTATTTTCTTGCATAAGTAAGGAAAACTTTAGAAAATGTCTACACCCAAGCTATTAGTGTCAGATTCCTAGCTCTTAAAAGGGATTAATTTTTCTACTTGGAAGATGAATATGTGGATGATTCTTTAATTTGAAGAATTATGGGGCAACGTCACTAGAACAGTGTCCCATCCTACCAGACTTGATGGGCAAAGGAAGTTTGATAAGTCTGATGTGAAAGTACTCATGACGATAACTCTTAGTATTATTGATGAATTTTAACCACATGTTTGTGATGCACAAAAATCAAAAGAGGAATGGGACATTTTGTCCATAATTTATGAGGCAAAAAACTAGACTAGAATCTTTCATTTGCAATCACTTCTTCATACACTCAATATGAAATTATGAGAAAAGGTTGAGGAGTTCTTACATCAAATTGTACAAATATCAGTAGAAATTGTTGCACTTGGAGAAAATATCGAGCACAAGATGTTGGTTTTCATCACACTAAGATCTCTCCCATCTCATTTTTGCACATTCATTATGACACTCAACATTACCAAAAAAGTAGTGTCTTTCAAAGAAAGTCAATGTTCTTCAACAAGAGGAAGCAATTCAGTCTGTGTAATAAGAATTTGAGGGGAAATCCTTGATCTCCATGAAATGGGGTCCAAAATTCAAGAAGGGACCATGAAAATAGCCACAACAACATCAATAATAGTATAAGATTAAGAAACTAAAGTGGTGGTGTTACATTTTCAAAACCCACATACATGATACTAATCATTATTGGTATAATACCTTCGATCAAGGCCAATGTAGTTGAGAAGGCTTATCTAGTAAATAAGATTCACAAAAATCTAAGAGATGTCCTCAATAATGGAATAAAAAAGGGTATGTAATAGCATAAAAGCAAGAGGATAATGTATTTGATGATGAACCAGTAGAAGAAGCAACATATGGAGCCCATGATGAACTTGTACTAGTCTCCTAAACCTCAATAGTAGTGAAGTTTGGTTAATAGAATCTAGTGCCAGCAAGCACATGACTAGATGTAAGGAACTCTTTGATTCACTGACAACTCACCCAACTAGAGATTGAGTTTTAATTTTTGATGATAAAGAGTATGTTGTAGAAGGAATTGGATGTGTCACCATTCTTCTTGGGACAAGACTTTGTGTTCTCACAAAGGTACTCTATGTCCCTGGTTTGACAATAAATCTCTTATCTATCAATCAACTTTTGAATCATAAGATAAAAGTAGAGTTTCTAGTCTAGTAAGGCATCAAATCTTGTCTCATTTTTTGAGAAGGTCAGGTTCTTTCTAAATCCTTCTTGAAGGATCATATATTTTCCATAGATGTAGTATTAATGATGGAAGTTACACTCGCTACCTCTATGGTAGAATCTACTACACTCTGGCACTATCGCTATGGGCATATATCTATTGGTTCCCTCTTCTAGATTAATTATAAGGAAATGGTATGTGCAATTCCTTAGCTTTCTGATTCTTTGAAAATATGTTCTAGTTGTTTTATAGGCAAACAACATCGGGTTCTATTCGAGCCAAGTTCCTCCCATACCAAACAATGACTTATTGTGGTGAATATTGATCTGTACAGACCCTTTCTATCATCCCTTAAAGGATTCAAGTATTTTTAGTTATTTGTTGATGATTTTCATTGAAAAACATGGGTGTTATTTATCAAAAATAAGAGTGAAGCCCTCAGACATTTTAAGGCCTCAGTGTGTTGTTACATAGTTTGGGAAGTGAATTCAACTCCTCCACTCAGATCAAGGGGGAATTCACATCAAAAGAGTTTTTAGTATTCTTGAAGCAACATGACATCAAGAAACACATGACTAATCCCTATATACCTCAATAGGATAGAATATCAGAATGATGTAATTGCTCAGTCATAGTGATGGCTTATTGCATGTTATCCACTACAAAGTTTATGGCACAATTCTAGGTAGAATTAGTATAGATGGTTGTATATCTTCTCAATAGAGCACCAATAAAGATCTTGCTATACAAGACACCAGAAGAGGTATAGAGTGGTTGTAAACCATTAATTTCCCATCTTAGAATATTTGGTTGTACTTATTATGTGCATGTCTAAGATAAAAAGAGGAAGATCAAACCAAAGACCCTCTAGTGTATTTTCTTGAGGTGTAGTACTACCTCTAAAGCATACCATCTCATGGATACTGAGATGAAGAATATTTATGAAATTCATGATGTGGTCCATGATGAATCATCATTTGACTCATTGGCATAGAAGGTGATAGACTAAACCACCTCTCACAGACTTTTACCATAGTTAGATGATTAGTATGAAAAATGTGAGCTGCAAGAAGGAGAATTATTCATTGATCTTGGTAATTTACAAGACACTTCTTCATCATATCAATAGTCCTATCAACATCCTAAATGGCTAGATTCCACAATAAAAGACTCACACCTGAGCTCTCCTCCAAAAACTTCATCAGGAGTTTGAATAAGAAGATAGGTGAGACATGAAGTCAATCTTACACTTATAAGTTCTATAGTTAATAGTACCAAACCAAAGATAGTTTGAGAGGCCTTAAGTCGACCTAAATGTAAGAAATCCATGGATGTTGAATATGATTTGCTCATCAAAAATAGGACATGGGAACTTGTTGATCTACCTATAGGGAATAAATCCATTGGCTGTAAGTGGATTTTCAAAACAAATTACAAGGTAGATGGATCCATCAACAAACACAAATAATGACTTGTTTTAAAGGATTGTGCTAAGAAAGAAGGCATTAATTATGAGGAAACTTTTGTACCCACTTTGAAGATCAAGACCATCATAATTATTTGTGCACTGGTAGCACATTATAGATGGAAACTTTAGTAGATGGATGTCAAGAGTTTTTTCCTAAATGGTGATCTAAAATAATAAGTATACATGACCCAACCAAAAGGTTTCATTGATGAAAAGTATCCACAAAAGGTATGTCATCTAGTTAAGTCACTTTATGGACTTAAACAAGTACCTCATGCATGGTACATAAAAATAGATGATCACCTATTGTAGCATGGTTTCATTCATATCCCCTCTAATTCCACTTTGTATATCAAGAAGCTAGGTATAGATATTGTCATTCTTGTCTTGTATGTGGATAATCTTGTGATCACTAGTAGTTCAGATGATCTTGTTGATGTAGTAAAGAATGTCCCGAGGAAATCCTTTGATATGACTAATTTGGGACTACTACATTACTCTCTTGGCTTGGAAATATGGTAGAAATAGAATCACACTTTTATCTCCCAAATGAAATATGCCAAGACACTCCTAGAAAAGTACAAAATATCAAATTGTAAACCTCTTTCAACATTGATGGATAAAGGCTTACAAATCTCTTGATTTTAGGATTCCCCTCAAGTAGATGCAACTCTCTACAGACAACTCATTGGGAGTCTCATCTACTTTACCTACACCAGATTAGATACATGTTTTCTTATGAGCTATCTCTCCAAATTTATGTATCAACCAAAGAAATGTCACTAGGTTATAGTAAAACACATTTTGAGATATGTCTAAATTACACTTGAGTATGGTCTAGACTACAAGAAGAATAGTTAGTTCTTCTTGTAGGGATACACCAACTCAGACTATGTTTGATCTGTTGATGATAGGAAATGTACTTACAGATACATTTTTCATTTTGAATCTAGACCCATTTTTTGGATCAATGAAAATCAATTAATAGTTTCTCTCTCATCCATGGAGGTAGAGTATCATGTTACATGAGTACCTATGTGTGAATAAATATGGGTACATCACATTCTATTTGATATGGAGATTCCTGAAGATCAACCACTAATTTTGTTCTATGACAATCAAGGTGTGTTGAAGCTTATGAAGAATCTAGTATTTCATGAACAAACCAAACACATTGAGGTTTAGTGTCATTATATCAAAGAACAAGTCGTGAACCACCACATTTAGCTCCACTACTACCCAATGGATTCATATATAGAAAATATACTCACCAGGTCTCTTGGCAAGGTAAAATCTGATCTATTTTGAGGGTGCATTTTTAAAAATAATGTAATAAATGGGGTAATGTTAGCATAATTTATATTACATTATTTAATTCATTTTGTTAGAGTCATGTAGGTGACATGTAAGGACAGTTTTTAGGTAGTTATAGTCATTAGTTTCTAACCGAATCTCTCTAACATTGTATATATTTATATTTCTTCTATCAATTCAAATCATCAAAGTTTCATTCAATTCTTAAATATAATCAAGATGAAGATCAAATTTGTAAACACTCCAACTGTTAGTGATTATTTTTATTAACCACTAGATGAGATGCTCAAACATGATGTGTTGTGGTTGATGAATTTTTTTTTCCATTATGTACTTAAGCATATATCAAAATAGGTAAGTAGTGAATATTCCCTATTTCACTACTTACTTATTTCAATAATTTTATAGGTAAGTGTATGTTCCTAGGGTTCTTCAAGTACATTACTTTATATGTCTTGCCATTATTTCTCACCAGAATTGCCCAAATCACCTTGAGTATTTCACTGATTTCATGCCTTATAAGAATATATTTGGTTGTCAAAATAAGTTCATGTAAAGTAATTATAATCTAATTTATTACCAAACACTATAATTTGTTCATGAATGCTAGAAGGGATATAAATTATTGTTTGAAAGTGTTAATATATTAGTGACAAGGATAAATGGAAGGAAGAACACAAAATACTAGACCTCTATGTCTTATCCCCATGTAATTCCATTGAATAATTACATTTCATCCATAATCCAGTTTTGGGATTCTATTTCAATCAAATTAGCTCTCATGACATCTTCATCCACCCTAAAAAAGGAAAACTAAAAGTTGTTCCCACACTGCAAGCTATGAATCCCTTTGTAATGGATGATAGAGATGATCTAAATATAAAAACCATAATTAATATGGGTTTGGTGTAAAATATGGTTCCCCTTACATAAGGTATGATGTCAAATAATGTGTTATCTCTCAATTTGAGAGTCATTGTAGTCTTATTGTCTAATTTGTTTTGAATTCCATTTTGTAATTATATTTTTCAATGATTTCAATATTTTTTTATTATGTGTTTTTGTATTGAGATTTTAAAATTTTCTTATTCTTCTATATACTTGAATGTAATTTTTCTTGGCATGGGAATACTACAATTTTCTCTTGTTGGGTCTACATTTTTGAAGTTGGTTAATGATTTACTGAATAGTATTTCATTATTTTGTGATTCCTTGCTGATGGAAATTTGTGTACAAAATCATAATTATTTTAAATGTTTTCTAAGGTGTGTGACAAAATGATTCCCAACATACATCAATCTATGTCATTTATAGGGGAAACTATCCTAGGTCCCAAATAAGTATAATTGTAAAACCCATGCAATCAAGTATTTAAATTGATAGTCATATTTTGGCCTATGAAGCTCATTTCATCAATGAGCACATATTCAATTTGTGTCATTTTTTCTTGGGAAAATGGAAGTAATTATCAATGAAGTTCCATCATTTCTTAGATAGTAATGTGAATCCTTGAGTGTATTTTTGATGCATTTATGCTAGATGTTGTGACACTATTTAGAGCAAGGAGAAGTGGGAGAAAAATAATTTAGATTGTAAATCCACTTAAGATATTAATTAGTTCCATTTATGTTATTGATCAAGTATGATTTCCTTGTACCTTTTGTTTATTAAATAATTATTAGGCTATGTGGAGCATGGTGGAGCTGTTAACCTAACAATTTATTTCACAACAGCTCACTTGAGCAATAACATCTATAATTTAGGTGACTGTGCATTAATAATCTATAAATTATGTCATTATTTTATGTAATTTGATTAATACTTATGAATAATTTAAAGTGTGGTTTCTCAAAGTCATAAAACCTAAGGATGTCGACATTATCCATTTTAGTGTTTCTTGATGAATGCATAAGGGATGAGTTTTCATTCACAAATTTCCATTTCCATTCTTACATATTATTATATGTCACTATCACCACTACTTGTTTCAGATATGTTTTTTATTCTATAGTTTTTCACTCATTATGCCATGGAGTGTAGGAATATTTGATTTTTTCCCAATGTGTAACAATATCTTGATAGGTTAAATAAATGTTCATGCACTATTGTGGAACGGTTTGTAAATTAAGAGTTTCATACAAATAAAAACCTCTATAAAATGGTTAATCATAAGCAAGAATAAAAGAGAAAAGATGGAATATACAAGTAATTTCCTAAATTCTTCTATTTCTACACTTAAAAATTTTACTTTAATTGATGAAATACCATGTTCATCAATTTAATCTACATGTGAGACTTGAAGTGATGCAAAAAAGCCTACTTTCATCTATTTCTCATGCTTGAATCTAAATTAATAAGACCTCTTTTGTGTGTTTAACTATATTTCATTCATGAAATTTCCTTATAGGTGTACTCATTCCTCTTAAATTTTGTATTCATACTTATTAAGTTGCCCACTATTTGACTTTGTTAGTATGATTATCTTCTTAAGATTAGTCTTTACAAGAGAAATGAGACTATTAGAAAACTCACCAAGTCTTGTACAATCTTGTGGAACTATTTTGAAGACTTTTGTGTTTCATAATCACTCACCCCTGGTTCTTTTTTAAGACAATATAAACAATCAAATAAATTTTTAATTTCTAATGGAGGTCATATTTTCCATAATTCAAACCTTAAAATATATTATTCTTGAATAAAAAAATCAAATTCATGATGTAAAACAAAATTATCTCATCATAAAACTTCACTTATTTCATAAATTTGCACTCAACTTTCCATCTCATTATTGCATAGACATTTAACAAAGAACCAAAACTCTAAATAGGCTCATAGACTTCTAAGATCCTTATATCAAGTTTAAAGGTTGTATTGACATAACAAGTAGAAAGTTAAATAAATTAAATATATTAAGAAGTTATTTGATTATTTTTTGACTTAAAAGACATTCACATACTTGACATATGTCTTTACAATCTCTTAGAGTATGAACAAGCTCAAAAAGCTCTCAATAAATATCTTTTTGATCGATGTGTACCCAATTCCCGAATTTAGATAGGATTTTTCTAGTCATTATCTAATCTATTAAAAAAGTCATAACATAGTTTATAACATCACAAACTCAATCAAATTTATGGAAATGCTTGATGTTAATTACCATGTCATCAACTTCCATTGAGTTTTACATTTCACTTTACACAGATATGAGCCTATAGTAAGAATAAATACTCTTACACTACTATTTATCAGTTTTAATGTCTTTTAATATTATAAAAATTCTATTGTGGATCTTCTTGGAATTCAACAAACTTTATAATTCCCCATATAGATATAGTAATACTCAATAACCTTGCATTATTCCTAAAATGATCTAAATCTCATATTCTCTTATGACTGTGTATAGACCCATATAAGTAGATCTGAGAGTTCACATATAAGTATATCTCATTTTTAAGAGGTATCGAGGATTATTTTTACATTACTCAACCTCTATATAAGTCTCATTAACATTTTTTAGTATTCTATCTTTCTCATGTGACATAAGACATTTGATAATATCACTCTATCTCATTTTATAGCTGACTATGTTATAAATTCAGAACATGTAGACTATTGAAAGCTTTTCTATTCCTTATATAAATAACATATAACAAAGGTAAAGGATATATAAAATCATCAACTTAATCATTCATCA
>JARHVA010005371.1:680000-717500 GCA_037957365.1 Torreya grandis | reverse complement strand
TCATTTTCCTTAGCAAAAATATTTTACTTTATTATTACTAGGTATTTTCTTATAAAATTAAAAATTATATATCAAAACATAAATAAATTCTATTATTTATAGAATAGTTAGTATACATGTTAACATATTTGTGTGCCTACAATAAGTGACCTAAATTGAATAAAAAATACTTAGGTATAAAAATGAAAATAAAACAAATGATGTTTTCAACAAATTCATTATATTAACAATTTTCTATACCTTGCATGTTAGAGACATGCAATTTCTACACATTATAGAGTGGAATAGATGCCAATTGTGTGGACGTTAAATTTTTTAGGCAAAGTGATTAAAATTTACAAAATGAATTTTGATTCCATCTTGTGATGTAATGGATGCAAGGATTAGAGATTTTGAGGGTTTGAGGGATGTGAATCAAGTAGAGAATATTTAGAAACAATGTGAAGTCAAATTGAGTGGGATATATTTTCTTATTTACATACCTCATGGGAAATCCCATTTGACATGACTGCCACTTCCCAGCTTATGTAATTTTGGTACATTTGTATTTGTATTTATTGATTATTAAGATTTTGTAGAAAGTATACCATAGCTACTATTCCACCAATGCAAAGTCTCTTTGTCCTGTTATGTGGAAATTACACAATGTTTTTTATTTTTGATACATTACCATTACCATGTTTTGGGTTTCTAATCTTATTGATCATCATTATTTCTTCTCTTTGTCATGATATTGCTACTTTTGTTGATGGGCTTGTAATGAAACTAAAAACTACCAACACAATAAATTATCAATAGGCAAAGCTTCTAAAAACAATACTTAGAATTGATTAATATTGAATGAATTAAAATAATTACAAAACCAAACCATGATTAAATAAACCTCAACTCAGAATTGAGAGTTGAAATGTAAAACTTCAAATAGAATAAAATTTAAAAAACATCTATTTTTAGCAATTGATATATATAGTAAGTTTTGAATTCAAGTGCATGTAGCTCTAAAACTTTCTAAAAATATCTTAAATGTTAAAATTAACCTATCAAATGAAATTCCACTAAATTTGACGTCTGGACCTAAAAATATACAATTTCTAAAAATAAGAAATTCTAAAAAAAATCATTAAATGATAATTTGAGACTCTCAAATGATAGAGTATGGCCTCCAAAAATATATAAATCAACTATAAGCAGATTGGGCTACTTATTAAATCATCTAACATTTCAAGATGGTCATTTTAGCATGTGAAAGAGCTCAAATAGAGCTATGGGTCAAAAGTTATGGCCTCCAAAAGATTGGTCTATTTCTTTTGCATCAACTTGTGAAACTTATTTTACCTTTTAACAAATTATTTATATGTGCATGTATTGTACTTGGGGCCAGAAAGATAAATTATGAGACTCGTCTGAAGCTATATCAAGACCCTTAAGTGCAATAGGAAAACATCATCAAAACCCCTTTTGTGTGCAAAGGCAACTTACATTCTTGACAGGTATCTTGTTAAGGCCATGTGGTAGGAAACATAATACGTTTTTCATGATCCCTACTCTTTATGACACTAAATTAATTGGCCCATCACTCAGGATTTTCATCCAAACACCAGGTGTTTACCAAAATTTTCTATTTGATATTCACCATAACTTTTTGAAATCCTTAACAACTTTACAAAAATAGATAACACCTCCCCAGTCATGGTAGAAACACACATAATGTGAAATATTTAGTTTTCTCAGTTTCATGTGTAACCAAACTTTACATACTTTTTAAGTAGAATTCTTCAAACATAAATATTTATAAAGAATTATAAACATATATATTTACCTTTTAATTTTTTCTTCTTTAAAGATGAATGTAAATTTTTTTCAAGAGAAATGTCAATTATATATCATCATAATATGTATACTTAATAAATGGGTTTGATAGTCAAATTACTCTCCGTATTGAAAGATTGATTAAATAAAGTATGTTAGATAAATAAAATCCTTTTGGAAGTGGGATTTTATAGAAAATAAATGTGTCTTTTCATTATTAATGAGATATATACTCAATCTGTATTTAGATTCATCAAATCCTCATTTCCTATTATATAAATTAAATCTAGATTATTATTGAGATTATATTCGTCCATTCAAATAATTTGACATTTCAAAACATACTACTAAACAATTTAGATATCAAAAAATAATAGATGAAATGATTTTCTTTGAATGCCTAGTTACTCCTCTACTGATTTATAAATGTTGTTAGTTTGACTAATAAATACTGTCAATATATTATCCTTGAAATATATAATACTATCAAGATGTGGTCTTTCCTAATTAAATTTTTTAACTTTAAAATAACATGTAAAATAAACATTGTTTTAACATGTATAACAAACATTCTTTTACCACATTAAATCACATTTATAAACAAATTCAATATTCAAATCATCTAAAAATAATAATAAAATTCTAATCAAGCATACGATAAAAAAATACTTAGATATAAAACTTAACATTAATTAAATGCCATAATGCAATTCAAATAACTATCAAACACTTTTGTGTATTTAATAGTATAACTATAAATAAATCATATTGTTGTACAAAACCTATAATTTATAAGTTATAACTATAATTATTATGATCTTCAATATTATAGGTATGGTATTTAAATTCTAATGTTTATAATAAATTTTTAGTGAAATATGAAAAAAAACTTATGAGAAAAATAGAGAAGGAGAAAGAAAACAATGAAATGGCTAAATTTATTTTCATTTAAATTGATTTACAATAAATAAATTATAAATAAAGAGAATAATTTATATTTATAACTCTTCACATTTACATTTGATAACTGTTAAATTAAACTATTATAAGTACATACATTAACTAAAAAATTGATTAATTATAATAAAGATGAGACAAAAAAAAATTAAGAGGGTAAGTGTGGAAGAAAATATACAAGGTGGGGGATATTAAGAACCCTAAATAATCTAAAGAAAGATATAAAAAGTCCAAAAAAAAAAAGTATTGAGAGGATTGTGTGATATACAATGTAATATAGTAATCAATAACCTTTAATTAAATGTTGTACATCCATTTCTAGTTGGTATTATATGTAATCAGGTCTATTTTATTTTTTGTACTCTTTTTTTACTCTATTATAGAGTAGTTTCACATTTTAGACCTATAAAAACAAAATAGGTGTTTGATAGGGTTTCTAATAGTCATGAAAATGTTGTCTTTATCTCTTTTGATATTGGCTTAGGACCAAAAATGTGTGGTAGATATAGACATGTATTTGTAGATTCCTCTTATGTTCTAACTCGAATACATGTACTATAAATTTAATTTATATTGATTATCCATGTGTTGCTTGTACACAGTCCCCAACCCAAAACTATTGTTTTAAAAGCATAAAATCTAATATAACATTAAACATAACCATCAAAGTGTCAAGAATTTTTTTTAATAGTTACATTGTGATTAAATTTGACCATTGAAAGTGGTTTTAGTATTTAAATCCATTTGGAGGGAAAGCTATTGAAGAAACACAATCTGTAGACCTATGAATAAGGTCTAGAAAGCTGAATTTCCCTATTTTCTTATAAAAACTAGTATAAATATGTGTAAAACATTATACTTTATCTTATTTAACATCATTATGGGTATAATAATCCTCTACAAGTCATTAATAGTGTTATTTGAGCCTATATTCAAAAGAAAAAGGTTGATAGACCAATTCAAGAGCATATGTGTTAATGGATTGTACACAAAAAGTATGTTATAAATGATAATGATGTCTCAACTACCAAAACATTATGGGAATTATAATACTATGTATAAATAAAATTATTAATTATTAAAAAAAATCAAAATAATGACTAGAGGTAGATCAACTAATTATAAGATGGATTTAAATTGGAAAAATATGAAGTGCAAAACATGTTGACCTTGTAATCAATCATATTTCCTATTTTCAAAACCAATATATTATAAATCATTCACAAGTAAGGAGTGGGTATAATTTTCTAAACAATTAACCATTGAGGAGGAACTAAAAAGCATGTCAACCTTCTTGGGTTGGATGGTGTTGTAAAGTAATCAAGTGAAGTGAGACCATTAATCAGGGAATATTTTAGTGGCAAATATTCGTACTTTGGCGAATTTTACATTTTGTTAGTGTGTTTTTTTGGTGATTTCTATTCCGTTCCATGGTTTCCTGGTCGCCAAGCTTTGTTGGGTTTCATGATTGCCTAGCTTTGTAATCGGCAAAAGTTTCATTTGAGTTTCTACCTGGCAGTATTCACCTTTCACATAGCCGACGAGGTAGCACTTAATGTGGAATGTTCACTGGGTTTCACATTATGGGAAGTGGAGGAGTCGGCTCGTTTCGCCAACACACTTTCATTTGTAATATGTATAAATCCGAATTCAAGAAAATCGCAATGAGACATTCAATAATGGACATCTAGTTTCTTATACTTTAAGTTATATTTTATTTATATACTTTCAGGGTGTTTGAGAGGGGTTTCAGACCACTAGGAGCTATAATGCAAATTCTAGGTTTTGGTGGATCCTATCATATTTCAGAGTTAGTCAGATTCTAGGGTTTTAGGGTTTCAAACTTAGCCATATTTTAGGGTTTTAAGATTTCAAGGAGACATCATAGGAGGTATGAAGGCTGCATGAAGGGATGTATGCGTGATAGAATAGTATGAAAATATCTATCTCAAAGTGCCACAAGCTGATCCCACCCCATTCCCAGTGCCCAAAAAAATAAAATTTGACTATGATTATTATTTTTTGTTCGCCAATGTATAATTTTTTTGTGGTTTTAAAATAACACAATTCGCCTAGATTTTACACATTGTTTGAGAGACTATGAATGATTCACCAATGGAGATTATTATTTTTTCTTTGTAAACTATATTTTTTGCCACAAAAAATAATTTTTTTGTCAGGTGTTTTACACATTTCGCCAATTTTTTACACCTTTTCTAAAGGAGGGGTTTCTCAAAGTATACCCTACCATTAATGAATTGACTAAGCTCCCTCATTTTGATGGTATTATTTATTTAGGATGGACTTTTATAAAAAAAATCTTCATTGAAGAATAAATATCCATGTATGATAAAAATATTAATTGAGGATTATCTCATTCAAGTCAACCAAAAACACTAGGGTATATCAAATGGTAATTTGAAGTATGTAGCATACAAGGGGAACCTAAGGTTAATCAATATATCATATGTATTACTTATAACAAAGGTTTAAGTATAGGGATGAATATTATAGTGTTGAGAGAGAAAATGAATAATCAACACAAATTTTCATAAGGAGAAGGATCATATTGTAAGATCCTCATTGTAGGTAGCTAGTACCCATGGATCAAATCCATGAATAACCAACAACTTAACTTCCATAAAATAAGAATTTGAAATAGTTCAATGGTGATATATTGAAGAAATGGTAAGACATTGTAGGACATGCATCAAAATATGGAGTATAAATGGGTAGACAAATGAGCATCATTGGCTATACTTATTGGAAACATTGGAGAGAGCAATTAAAAAATTCATTAAGAAATTTAATGTCTTGATATAGGATGATGAGCTTTTTATTGAAATATATATAATACCAAGAAATATAAACATGAGAATGTGTAATTCAATAACAAAATACACAAATAATTATTAGGGAAAACTTGATAAAGAAACTTTAGACAACATAAAGATGTGATGGTTTTATGAGGGGCTCATACCCTCATTATCGAAGAGGATGAAGGTGTTTCGAATTTTGTTCTACAAGGATGCATATCATAGATAAAATGTGTCCATTAACATTTCTTGAAATTTTCTTATAGGATATCTTATTACATAATTGTCTGTTGAATTCATCCTTACTTTGATAATTATTATTATTATATTTACAACTATCATATATCCTATAATAATAAGTCAATAAATGTATTACAACTACTAAATTTAAATATTTTTTCATAATCTCATCCCATTTTATCACCATCATAAATAAGTGTGAATAAAGAGGGGGAAAAGGTGTTGGCATGTTTAACCTTCAATAATAATGAATTTTTAATTATGGTATTTAAGGTACTATGTGTTAGACCTATAATTATTGAGAAGGGAGTGAATCAGTGAGCCTAGATATTTCCATTTCAATTCCAATCCTTTCAAACTAATATATAATCAGCATATATCAACTTAATCAAGAAATGTTAACAACATATCTCATTCATTCAATGCATACATAACATCAAAACACATAACACATAGTTCTTGTGGGAAACCCTCATGGGGAATAAAACCCACTCTCAATCCTACAACACATGGACTATTTATCCTATAAGAAATTATAAACAAGAGACTGGTCAACCCCTTTGGACTAGAAAAGCTTGATCAAATCAACCTAACCAAATGCCTTTAGTGAAACACTTGCTTCACAAGGAGCAACTTCCCCTGAGGAAGATCAAGTCCTTTAGACCCTCCATTAAACACCTCCATATTAGTAATGATTTCTTTAGCACCTAATGATGGACCTATGTTTTTATAACACCTTCATAAAACTCCAGTCTATATCATACAATCCTTTCACATAAGCATGCCACAATCTCTCTCCTTCTTCACTCAAACTATCCTCATATGCACACTCAGACCTCTTTGCATATCCTCAGACTACAAGAGCATTATTATACCATCATAAATATTACGTATAAGCTATAAACTTAATCAAAAAACAAATATACTTATTTACTGATCAAATAGGCACACTATGTGTCCTCTCTTCTTCACTTCAATGCATACTCCATACATACAAGTCTTACACAAGTCCCTTTTTCCCCTCTTCAAAAATATAGAAACCATCAACTTTGTTTTCACTATTTATATAACATTCATAACTATCAATTCCATATACTTTAATTGTTTGCCACAATACATTCCTTCACCTTTAAGGCATCTTACATGGGTCACACATAAGCAAAACTCTCTTTGAAATAGGAATAAGTCACTTTTTAGGTCCTATGATGACCCATTCACCTATTTGAAACTTATCCAAGAGAAATTATAACACATGAACACTTTAAAAATCATATACCCATGTCACATGATCTATATGTCCTCCTTAAGTTCCCATATCCATCAAAATACCCTTCCACTTAAGCATAAATTGAAAAAACAACATTTTGTACAATAACCATTATGAGCGAACACACATTCAATTTTTAAACCTTTGTTGATACTTGATATTATTGTTCAAACCATCATAATGCATACAAAAAATCCTCATTGAGTCTAAAATACTTATCAATATCTAATTCATTAAGAGATATCGAAAGAATATGAAAACAAACTCAAACATCCTTCCTGGGTTCTTAATAGACGAATGACAAACACATAGTTAACTTTGAACCTCAATATATTTGAATATACATAATTTTAAATCTTAAAATTTATATTTTTATATGTATGTTAGTGTCTTATACAAATTTTAATTTTACTACACTATCAAATTCTACATAGATCAAAAACTATGGCCCAAAAACTATACACTGATATTTCCTTCGTTAAATTCAAATATTTAAATTCAAACGGTCATAATTAAACATCAACCAATTTTCTTGAATATCATTTTATCACATCTTCAAATTAAATTCACACCATCAATAATCTTTGAATTTTAATGCAGGATGCACCAATTCTCAAACACTAAACTTTAAATAATTTACCTCATCTTGTGTAATCTTTTAATATTGATTTAACAGGCACCGTCAATCTCCTGTACGTAGATCAATCTCTAACAATGCTAAATAGTTTTCACTTTGACCTATTAAATTTAATGTACACTATTTATCTAAATCATTATGAACACTTACTTTGTTAACCAATGAACACTTTGACCCATTTGAATTAATTTTAATCATATATCTAGATTTAAAATCTCATTTGAACCATTTTATCTTCATTTGGTCTTAATCTTTAACATCATGCAAAACAGACTAAGTATGAGAACCCTTGCTTATCTACTTGTAAGGCCAAATTTGCATCTTCATATCTTTTGCTTCACTCAAGTTCATGTTCTTAAAACTGGAGCATATGATCTCCTCACATAGGATATTCCAACCCCATAAAAATATACTCATGAAACACTCACACATGTGATAAATAATGACATTAAAATTCCTCCTCATATTTATCTATTCATAGAGCCACCTATGTCACAAATTGTCTAGAAAGACCAACTTTGCACATGCATAGCTTTTGTCATGCTTCAACACTTGAACTAAAATTTAACATAAATTAACTAGGTAAAACAATAAATAAACCCATAATGTCACCTTATTTTGAAACATCACATGTGTGAGATATGCCACTATCAAGATGCCTACTCAGCGTTTCTTGCCACATTACAAATTTTGCTAAGTATGGGAAAAGACTATCAAAATGCCTGAGAGCCAAAATTTGCACTTGCATATATTTTGTCTCACTTCATAATTATAATTTATAATTTTTTCATAGAAACAAGGTACTAATGTGGCTGTGACTATAACCATATGACAAACTCCCCCTAACACATCCATACATGGCAATTATGACATCATCAAACTGCCTACTCAAATTTTCTACCACTAGACACAAAATGTCTAGATAAAAACAATAGTTAACCAGATGAAATCCACACATACACATAATCATTCAAATCATATAAAACCTCTTATATTACCCCTTTTACATTCTAAAAACTCCATTCTCATCCTTGAATGTCCCTGACTATGCCAAAACTGAAGATCAACTAAGCATACTAAGACAAACACATTTCACACTTTTTCATTATCACTTAGACTATAAAATAACATCATCCACTCACCAAAACACCTCCATGACATCACAATGACATCATTTACAACTACCCAACAATATCCTCCTTTGTCATTGATGTCAACACACATCATATAACTCACCTTCCTTCTATCTCTTCAAGCACTCTCACAATAGGAACTTTCTCCCTAGTTGACACAATGATAAAGTGGGAACCAAATACCCTAATAATAATAACATTAGGAGAATACCATATTATAAATATAGTATGAGCTCCCCCTTACCTTGAGCTTACCTCTTCTTTCCTTGACAACATCTTTCTTGCTCCATACTAACACTCTCTTCAACCAAGCACTACAAGCAACGAAGAAAGTACACAAGAAAGTACTAAAACCTTATGGAAATAACCAAAAACATTTTATAGGTACTTTCCATAAGATTTTTTTATCTATTTCACATCTTGAGCGTATTTAGATCTCCATACTCCATGAAGAATCACCACACAAGCTTACTAGCCTCTTCTCTCAATCCACCTCAGTGACCACCAACAGAACTTCATGCAACTCACCAAATAGGAAACATGTTCTCAACCAACTTTATAATCTCTTTTAAGTACTCATGTTATGTTATTTTAGATAAACCAATCAAAAATAACTCTTCTTCTTAGTAGGCCTGTCTAGTCCCCTTGTAGCCCTACCTGAAACTTGCACAGCCCATAATTTTTAGTATATGCACCTTGAAGACATGAATTTTCATATCTAGTTCACTCTCATATTCCTCCTCAATCTCACCAATTTTCATCACCTAGATTATTCTATGTAACATACTTCCTATGCAAACCATATTTCCTTCACAAACTAACTAGCCAATTAGGCCTCCATCTTGACAAAAAATTGAATAACTTGAAAACTAAAAACACTCCAATATCTATGAATCTTTATTTGACAACCCATTTTTACTATTAATCCTATTAATAATCCTTAGACCTCAAATCATAAGGCATACCATGTTTTTAATAGAGTCTAAATCCCTAGAATTTCAAAACAAATAGAGTCAATAAAACTCCTTTTGGTCAACATCCACCTCTAAAAATTCTTGTACACCTAGATACACCCATTACACACTTTAGGACTAAGATTTTATATTCCAAAAATTTAGGAACCCATACATCTTAAAACACATTTTAGGCCTGCTTACCCTTAAGCCAAAATTGATAAAAATGAGAGCATTCAAAAATATTCAATTTGAATTAAACATACCTTCAAACCACAAAACCATGTATAAATAATTAGGCCACCTAAAAACATTCATTTGGCCTTATTTTCAAACCTTGCACATATTTACAACATTCTTTCATGATAGAGAACACTAAATAGGGATCAACCATGCATTACAAGCATGTTACCAACTAATGAAAACATTACATATTCTCCATTTAATGTTCATTTATCTCCATATACCAAAAATGAGTCATCAGCATCATGAACACACACCTTAGGTTTTGTAGACATCAAACCCTCAAGTCACTACCTTTCATCCTTAGGGCTAGTTCTTTAAAAAAAGGAGCAAACTAATAAACCAAAGAACATCTTGACACACAGGTCTGATAATCATTAAAAATCCTTCACAATAATCCAACACATCTTCTCATAACCTTCTTTGTCTTGAAAAATCAATCAATACCCAACCAATATCCACCATGCTTCCTCTTTCTGTAAAGTGTCTCCTTAAAGCTTAGAGAGAGACACCACTTTGATAAAAAGAGACTAAAAGTCAAAAAACTCTATAGAGTCTGATATCTCCATATTCTCATCTAAATTGTAGTCTTACATGACTTTGAATGAATTATTGACTTTATTATTTTCTTTATATTTGTCAATAAATGTTGTTAATAGAAAACCTTGACTTTCATTCATGTCTATCACGGCAAACAAACCATCTTTGGTCTCAGTCTGATCTCTTCTAACATGCTTAGGTTTCCATACCCATTTGCGACCTCTTCTTTCCACACTAGGAGCTCCATATACCTTATTTTGATTTGGGAAATCATTCAACATGTTATTGCAATACCTATCAATGTGACTAACTTTATGACATTTTAAACAAACAAGATCACTCATATCTTTTTCTCAATTATTATTGTGATCTTCCTTTTTTATCTAGACAGAAGACAAATTATGTATCTTTTTCATATCTGATTCCTTCTTTTTTGTAGTAGGCAGTCCATCTTGATCATGAATATCCTTCATAATATTTGGTCTTAATATGATTCAATAACTTTTAGGAGCATCTCCAAATTATTCTTATAGAATTTGGCAATATGTCTTATTTTATTGCAACTATAGTAAACAATATCACTCAACATACCTCTTGATTGATATGAGTTATGATTTCTCCAAGGCCAATTTCTTCTTCTTCTAAGGCTCCATCAGGACTCATTCTTGTCTGAATTCCTTATATAATGCTTACCTCTATGACCATACTTTATAACTGTATAACCATGATCATGAAATAAACTGAGAGACCTTGAATCATTTGGTTGTCTCGTAACCATGTTGTATTGTTTTCAAATCTTGTATTTTCCTTGACATATTCAGTATTCTCATGCTTCTCTTCCAGCATATCCAACTTTAATATAACAATCTCATCCTCTCTTTTTAATGACTTAATTTCAACTTTCATCTAATTTCACTCATATTCTTTTTCTTTTAGATTTGCATTGGTAGTCCTTAACTATTCCTCAAGATTACTGATCTTCTCTTCATCCTCTTTGGCCTTGATGTCCATGTCTTTCAATTTATATGTTTGCACTTCAATAAATTTGATATATTCTTGATACTTCTTGTCTTCTTTCTCAAAA
Source organism: Torreya grandis (assembly GCA_037957365.1). Classification (NCBI taxonomy): domain Eukaryota; kingdom Viridiplantae; phylum Streptophyta; class Pinopsida; order Cupressales; family Taxaceae; genus Torreya; species Torreya grandis. The sequence continues at coordinate 705,821 of JARHVA010005371.1, read as the reverse complement.
TTTCCTAACAAGCATCCCTAAAGAGAACCAACTTGTGCTTCAAGACTTTTGATCACATACCTCATCCTGTGATTCCTCCTTATGAGAATAACTCCTAGATCCAATTCTTCTTCCTTGTTGTCATAGATCACTTCTTCATCATGGAATATGTCCTTTCCTTATAAAAATATTTCCCTAGAATATTCTAGATGAACCTTGAGGTCATTTATAACCCTCTCATCTTCTTTAGCATCTTTCTTCAATGTACATATATATTCCTTAAGTGCCTTGACCATAGTCTTCCACTATTGAATCTCTTTCTTCAATTACTTGTCCATATTTTTACCTACATAGGATCTCCTTCAACATAGTAATATTTCTCCAAAGGACCTACTCAGATAATTACTGTTAGAGGTACAGTGACTGAGTAAGGGGGGTGAATCAGTGAGACCAAAAATTTCAATTCCAATCCTTTCAAACTATTAAAAAATCAACATATATCAACTTGATCAAGCAACATTAACAAGATATCTCGTTCATTCAGTGTATACACAAGATCGAAACACATAACACATAATTCTTATTAGAAACCTTCATAAGGAATAAAACCTACTCTCAATCCTCCAATGCATGGACTACGTGTCCTATAATAAATTGCAAATAAGAAAATAGTCAACTCCTTTATACCAAAAAAATCTTGATCAAATCCAACTGACCAAAGGCCTTTAGTGAAACACCTGTTTCACAAGGAGCAACTACCCCTAAGGAATATTAATTACTTTAGACCCTCCTTTGAACACCTCCACATTAGTACTAATTTCTTCAACTCCTAATGATGGATCTCTATTTCTCTAACACCTACACAAACTTCCTCTCTATCTCATTCAATCCTCTCACATAGGTATGCCACAATCTATCTCCTTCTTCACTCAAACTATCATCATATGCACACTCAGACCTCTTTTCATATCTTCAATATATAAGATCCCTATTATATCATAAAAAAATATGAATATAAAGTCATACACATAGTCAAAAAATTGATCTCCTTATCAACTGATCAAACAGGGACACTACATGTCCTCTCTTCTTCATTTCAATGCATACTCCACACATACAATCCTTGCATAAGTCCTTTTTCCCATCTTTAATAATATAGAAACCATCACCTTTGGTTTCACTACTTATAGAATATTCATAACTATTAATTCCACAAACTTTCCTTATCAACCACAATACTTGTCTTCACCCTTAAGACATCTTACATGAGTCACACTTAAGCATAACTCTCTTTCAAATAGGCCTAAGTCTTTTTTTAGGTCCTATGATGATCCATTCACCTCTTTGACACTTATTCAATAAAACTAAGAACACATGAACACTTTATAACTAATGAACCCATGTAACATGTTCTACAAGTCCTCTTTAAGTGTCCATATCCATCACAATACCTTCTACTTAAGCATAAATTGTAAAAACAACATTTTGTATAGCAACCATTATGATCGAACACACAGTAAGTTTCTAATCCTCTATTCATACTAGATATGATTGGTCAAAACTTTATAATGAACAAATAACTTCCTCATGGAGTCTAAAACACTCCCCAATATTTAATTCCTTAAGAGATATTGAAATAATATCAAAACAAGCTCAAACATCCTTCTCAAGTTCTTAACACATGAACAATGAACACAGTCAAATTTGAACCTAAATATATTTTACTGTACATAATTTTAGATATTAAAATTTATATTTCTAGATCTGCCTTGGATTCCTTTACAAATTCAATTTTTACTACGCTATCAAATTCTTCTTGGATCAAATGTTATGGCCCAAATAACAAACACTGGTCTTTCCTTCATTAAATTCAAGTGATCACAGTTAAACATCGACCACTTTGCCTATATCTTGTGTCCTCAAATCTTTAGATTAAATGCACATCAACAATATTCTTTAAAATTTAATGCATATTGAACCAATGCTCAAATATTAAACTTTGAATAGTTGACCTCGTCTCATGCAATCTTGAAATATTGACTCAATGTGTACCATGGATCTCATATACATAGCTTGATCTTTAACAATGTTAAACAACTGTGACTTTGACCTCATAACTTTAATGTGTACCACTAATATTGATCAATATGAACACTCACTGTTGATCCTTTGGAGAAGCTTGATCTTTATCTTTACTCAATGTTAAACATAAAACACTTGGCACCATCTTGATGCATCTTGACATCTTGGATTAAACATTCTCCATCCGTCCTTTTATAAAGAGCTCGATATTTAACTTCATAAACCAATGAACACTTTGATCCATTTGACTTATTGTGCATCATATATCTAGATGTATAATCTCTTGTTAACCATATGATATTTATTGGGTCTTAATATTTAACATCCTATGAAATAGACTAACTATGAGAACCCTTACTTATCTATTTGGAAGGCCAACTTTACACCTTCATATCTTTTGCTTTGATCAAGCATAAGTTTTAAAAATTAGACCAAATGATCTCCTCACATAGGAGAATCTAACCATATAATAATATTCTCCTATTACACTTGCATGTGTGATATATAATGACATTAAAATGCCTCCTCAGATTTATCTATTCATAGAGCCAACTATGTCAAGAACTATTTAGAAAGACCAACTTTGCACATGCATAGCATTTATCACACTTTAGTACAAATCAAATAGGCACAAAATTGACTAAATCAATAAGATCACCTTCTATTTAAATATCTACATGCATGAGATATTCCACCATCAAAATGCCTACTCAGCTTTTCTTACCACATTACAGATTTGGCTAAGTATAAGAAAACACTATCAAAATAATTGACAACCCAACTTTGTGCTTGCATATATTTTTTCACACTTCATATCTACACTTGATAATTTTCACATAAAAACTAGAGAATAAATTTATCACAGCCATATGACCAAATCCCATTGACTCATGCACACATGGTAATTAGGATGTCATCAAACTACCTACTCAGATTTTCTACCAGTAGACCCAAGATGTATAGATGAAAACAATGATCAACAAGATGAAATAAACACATGCAAAAAATCATTCAAAGCATAAAAATTATCATATAGGACCCTTTTCACATGCTTAAAACTCCATTCTCATCCCTAAACATCTCTAACCATGCAAAAATTACAGATTAACCAAACATACTAAGACAAACACATTGCACACTTTGTCATTATCACTTAGACTACTAAGGAACTTCATCCACTCACCAATACATCTCCATGACATCACCATGAAATCATTGACAACTATCCAACAATATCCCCCTTTGTCATTGATGTCAACACACATCATACACCTTTGCTTCTATTTCTTCAAGCACTCTCACAATAGGAACTTTCTCCCTCGTTGATATAATGACAAAGTGGGAACCAACTGATATTGAGGACTTAAAAATACTAGAATGAGGATAATACCATCTTATAAATATATTAAAAACTCCCCCTTATATTAATCCTACCTCTTCTTTCCCTAACAATATCCTTCTTGCTCTATGCCAACACTCTCTTCAACCAAACATTACAACTCATGAAAAAAGAAAACATAAAAGTACTAAAATAAATTATTATTTAAAACACCAAATAATTTATTATATGGAATACCCCTAATATTTTTTATCCATTGCACATCTTCAGCATCTTCATATCTCCATACACCATGAAAAATCACCACACAAGCTTACTAGCCTCTTCTCTTAAGCCACCTCAAAGACCACCAACATAAATTCATGCTACTCACCAAATATGTCTCATGTTCTCAATAAACTTTATAACTCTCATTGAATTACTCAAGCCATGTTATTTTGGAGAAACTGATCAAAAAGTAGTCTTATTCATACTAGGCCTATCTAGTCTCTTTGTAGCCCTACCTGGAACTTGTAGAGCCCATAATGTTTAGTAGATGCACCTTCAAGAAACAAAAATTCATATATAAAAACATATCATATTCCCCCTCAATAAAACCAAGTTTCATAACCTAACCCATTCTCTACAACATACTTCCTTCACAAACCAACTGCCCAATTAGGCCTCTATCTTGACAAAAACTTGAATAACTTGAAAACCACAAACCTTAAAATCTCTACGAAGCTTGATTTTAAAACTCATTTGACCAATTAAACCTAATAATAATCCTTAGACCTTAAATCACAAGGCAAACCACTTTTCTAGCAAAGTTAAAAACCCTAAAAACTCAAAACACACTGAGTCAACAAACCTCCTTCTGGTCAACTTCCACCTCAAAACTTTCTTGTACACCTAGAAACAATCATTACACACTTATAGACCAATATTTGAGCTTCTAAATCTTTTGGAACCCATACATGCTATAACCCATTTAAGGACTTCTTGCCCTTAAGCCAAAACTAAAAAACTAACAGCACTCAAAAATCTTCAATTTAACTTCAACATAACTATAAATGAAAAAATTACCTAAAACAAGATAGAATACGGTCAATGGACCTTTTTGAGCATCAAAATATTCTTTAAATTGCATCAATCTCATTAGGCCACCTTGAAACATTCATTCTAACCTTGCTTTCAGACCGTGTACATACTGCCAACATTATTTCATGATAGACGACACTAAACAGGGCTCAACCATGCATTACAAGCATGCTACCAACTGATGAAAACATTACATGTTCTCCATCTGATATTCACTTAGCTTTATACACCAAAACTAAGTCATTATCATCATGAGTACATACCTTATGGTTTTAAGACATCAAATCCTCAAGTCACTACTTTTCATCCTTTGGGCTAGTTATTCAAAAAATTAAGAGCAAACAAATTTTAAAAAAAAAAACATCTTGATACAAAGGTTTGAACATCAACAAAAATAATTCATCGTAACCCAACACATCTTCTCATGACCTTATTTGTCTTGCAACATCAATCAAGACCCAAATAATATCCACCATGCTTCCTCTTTTTGTAAAGTGTCTCCTTGAAGCTTAGAGAGAGACACTCCTTTAACAAAGAGAGACTAAAAGTTTCAAAACTCTAGAGATTCCCATATATCCATATTCTCATCTGACTTGCAGTCTTATTTTACTTTGAAGGAATTCTTGACTTTATGCTTTTCTTAAGATTTTTCAATAAATGATGTGAATATAAACTCTTGACTTTCCTTCATGTCTATCATGGCAAAAAAACTATATTTGATCTTAGTCTGATCTCTTCTAGTAGGCTTAGGTTTCCATACCCACTTGTTATCTCTTCCTTGCACACTAGGAGATCCATACACACTATTTTTCTTTGGGAACTCATTCATCTTATTCTTTCAATACCTATCAATGCGACTAACTTTATGATATTTGAAACAAATAAGATCACTCATAAATTTTACTTGATGATGATTGTGATCTTCCTTTTCTATCTAGACAGAAGACAAATTCTATATCTTCTTCATATTTGATTCCTTCTTTGTTGTAGCAAGCACTCCAACTTGGTCATGAATATCCTTCATAGTCTTTAGTCTTAATACTATTGAGTGACTTTTAGGAGCATCTTTATTCTTTTCAAAACTTGAGTGCATTTTCAAAATATTCTTGCAAAATTTGGCAATATGTCTTATTTTATTGCAACTATAGGAAAAAATATCATTCAACATACCTCTTAACTGATATGAGTTATTATTTCTCCAAGACACATTGCTTCTTCTTCCAAGGCTCCATGAGGACTCATTATTTTCTCACTTCCTTCTATAATACTTAGATTTATGACCATAATATAGACATGTATAATAATTACCATGAAATAAACTAAAATACCTTGATGCATTCCATTGTCTAACATACCTTTTTGTATTTATTTCAAATCTTGCATTCTCCTTGAGATATTCAGGATTCTCATGCTTCTCTTCTAACATATCCAACTTAACTATAAAAATATTATTCTCACTTTTTAATGACTTCATTTCAAACTTAAGCTGATTGCACTCATCTTCTTTTGCTCTCAGATTTTCATTTATTGTCCTTAATTGTTCCTCAAGAATATTGATCTTCTCTTTATCCTCTTTGACATTGTTGGCCATGTCTCTCAATGTATATGCTTACACTTCAATAAACTTGATATGTTCTTTATAATTATTTTCTTTTTTCTCATACTTACCTAACAAACTTCCCTAAAGATAAATGACTTGTGCTTCAAGACCTTTGATCACATACCTCATCTTGTGATTCTTATTTATGAGCTCAGCTCCTAGATCCACTTCTTCTTTATCACTACCATAGAACACTTATTCATCATACAATATGTCCTATCCTTTTGAACAACTTTCCTTAGAATCTTCTAGCTGAACCTTGAGGTCATTGATAATTTTATCATCCTCTTTAGAATCTTTATTTAATGTACATGTCTATTCCTCAAGTGCCTTGATCATAGTATTCCACTATTGATTCTTTTCCTTCAATTGCTTGGCCATCTATGTACCTACTTAGGATATCATTAAATTTTTTAAGATTCCTCCAAAGGACCCACTCTAATACCAATCATAAGAGGTATAATTACTAAGAGGGGGGTGAATCAGTGAGCCTAGATATTTCAATTTCAATTCCAATCATTTCAAACTATTAAATAATCAACATATTTCAACTTGATCAAGCAAAATTAACAATAGATCACATTCATTCAATGCATACACAAGATCAAAACACATAACACATAGTTCCTATGGGAAACCCTCATGGGGAATAAAACCTACTCTCAAGCCTATAACACAAGGAGTACTTGTCCTATAATAAATTACAAATAACATACTAGTTAACTGATTTGGACCATAAAATCTTGATCAAATCCTCCTGACCAAAGGCCTTTAGTGAAACACCTATTTCACAACCAGCAACTACCCATAAGAAAGATCATGTCCTTTAAAACCCCCTTTGAACACCTCCACCTTAGTATTAATGTCTTTAACACCTGATGATAGATATCTATTTTTTAACACCTACACAAACTTCTTATCTATCTCATACAATCCTCTCACATAGGCATGCCATAATCTCTCTCCTTCTTCACTCAAACTATCCTCATACGCTCACTTAGACCTCTTCGCACATCCTCAAATAGCAAGAGCACTATTTTGTCATTAGAAATATGACCTACAAGTCATAAACTTAGACAATAAATTGATTTTCTAATCAACTCATCAAATAGGCACAATACTTATCATCTCTTCTTCGCTTCAACACATACTCCACACATATGAGCCTTTCACAAGTACATTTTTCCCTCTTAAAAAATCTAGAAACCATCACCTTTGGTTTCATTATTTATATAAAATTCACAAATATAAAGTCCATAAAATTTTATTTTTCACCACAATACATGACTTTACCCTTAAGGCATATTACATGGGGCACACTTAAGCACAACTCTCTTTCAAATAGGCCTAAGTCACTTTTTAGGTCCTATAATGACCCAACCTCCACTTTGACACTTATCCAAGAAAAATAAAACATAAAAACACTTTCAAACCCATAGACCCATATCACATGATATATACATACTCCTTAAGTGCTCATATCCATCATAGTACCAATTTGCTTAAGAATAAATTACTCAAACAACATTTTGTACAACAACCATTATGACCGAACACACAGTTTCTAAACCTTTGTTCATACTAGATATGATTGGTTAAACCTTTTATAATGTAAATAGAAAATATTCATGGAGTATAAAACACTTTTCAATATCTAATTCATAAAAAGATATTGAAACTATATCAAATCAAGCTCAAACATCCTTCCTGGGTTCTTAACAGATGAATGATGAACACACAGTCAAATTTGAACCTCAATATCTTTGACTATACATAATTATAGATATTCAATTTTATATTTCTAGAAGTACCTTGAATTCATCTACAAATTTTTTTTACTAACTATAAAATTCTACCTAGATCAAATGTTATAGCCTAAAAATCAGACACTGGTCTTTCTTTCATTAAATTCAAATATTTGAATTCAAATGATCACAATTAAATATTGACCACTTTGCTTGCATCTCATGTATTCACATCTTTAGATTAAATGAGCACTGTGCACTAATACTCAAACACTAAACTTTAATTAATTGACCTCATCTCATGCAATCTTGTAATAATGACTCAACATGCATCGTCAATCTCCTATATGTAACTTGATCTTTAATAATGGTAAATATTTCACTTTGACCTCTTGACTTTAATGTGCACTATTGATTTCAATAAATATGAACACTCACTCATCATTGATCCTTGAAATAACTTCCATTTTTATGTATTCTCAATGTTAAACATCGAACACTTGGCACCATCTTGTTATATCCTAACATCTTGGAATAAACAAAAATTATAGATCCTTTTGGAAGGAGCTTGATCTTTAACTTTGTTAACCAACAAACACTTTGACCCATTTGACTTATTATGTACTATAAATATGGATTTATGATATCCTATGAACCATTTAATATTCATTTGGTCTTGATCTTTAACATCATACAAAATTGACTAAGTATGGGAACCCTTGCTTATCTACCTGGAAGGCCAACTTTGCACCTTCATATCTTTTACTTCATTGAAGTGAATTTTTTGAAAATTAGACCATACATCTACTCACATAGGAGAATCCAATCCTATAAAAATATACTCATGAAAGACTCACACGTGTGAGATATAATGACATTAAAATGCCTCCTCAGATTTATCTATTCATATAGCCAACTATGTTGAGAACTATCTGGAAAAACCAACTTTGCACATGCATAGTTTTGTCATGCTTCATCGATTGACCTAAAAGTTTAAAAAAATCAACTAGTTAAAAAACTAAAAAAACCCATAAGATCACCTTTTCCTAAATCATCCACATGTTCAAGATATGCCACCATCAAAATGTCTACTTAGCATTTCTTTCCACATTATAAATTTGGCTAAGTATGGGAAAACATTGTCAAAATACCCGAGAGCCCAACCTTACACTTGTATATATTTTATCATGGTTCATTTCTAGACTTGAGACTTTGCACATAGAAATTAGGGATGAATGTGATCACAACCATATGTCCAACTCCCCTTGACTCATCCATACATGGTAATTATGATTTAATCAAACTACCTACTTAGATTTTTTGCCACTAGACCCAAATGAAATCCATAAATGTACACAAGCATTGAAAGAATAGAAAACATCTTATAGGACCCCTTACACATCCTCATAACTCCATTCTCATTCATAAAAATTTCTAACCATGCCAAACTTGAATATCAACCAAATATCCTTCAAGCATACTAAGACAAACACATTGTACACTTTATCATTATCACTTAGACTATCAAGGCACTTCCTCTACTCACCAGGACACCTCCATGACATCACCATGACATCATTGAAAACTCTCCAAAACTATGAAAATTATAAAATTTTCCAATCTAGAAGTATGAATTTGGGGTACAAGAATGTATGTTTCATGGACTTTGGGTTGCAACTTTCATATTTTAGTTAATGTCCTTCCTTTCAATACTAACATTAGTCCTTCCTTTCAATACTAACATTATTTTACATGCTTTATGCATCGTGCCACTCTATTTTAGATTTTGTTCCACTAAAAACTCACTAATGCTCTATTCTACAACATGATCACATGATAGGGGTTGATATGGTGGCATAGATGCTTCTAATGGTTTTTTTGTAGGGTAGGTATGGAACTTATATTATAGTGTTTCTTTTTATGTTTTGGATGGAGAAAATTTGGTTTGAAATGGAGTGAGTGTTAATAATATAATAATGTTTTATTAAAAATACACTCTCAAGATCTTTTATGAACCCAAAAAGATCTATGGGGCCTACATTGATATCAAGTAGTTATGGTGGTGTTTGGGTATAGAGATATAAAATACAAAGAGTTTGCATGAGAGGTATTGAGAGCCATGTCATAGAAACCAAAGTATTGTTTCTTAGAGATATCTTACCAAAGAAACCCAAAAGGCACCCTCAGTAATGATGGCACAAGCACATTAAAAAATCCACCAACCAACAAGGGAAGAGAATGGCATCAGTACAATAAACCACACTTGCATCCATATGTAAGCTATGAAATATAGGGTGATCTATAGGCCTATAATCTCCATAACATCTTGCTTGAGTGCACACATGCTATTGATGTTCCTCACCACAAGGTTGTAAATCAATACAAAGGGAATTCCATACCATGTAGACAACAAATAGTTCATCAAAGTAGAAACATATCTAACACTAGAGAACTGCTTTGTTGATTTTCTCTTCATTATTCTCCGAAATGTTATTCTACTCGACCAAAACATTCAATATCAAAAAGAAGCATAGCAGTCACATTCATTCTTCATTACAAAATGCATAGTCAAAATGATAAATATCAATCAAAAATCACATTACACACAATATCTATAGACAGGGATCTTTATACATAGATGATATATAAAAATAAACCATAGACAATGCAAATTTTAAGCACAAACTTGTATGTGTGTGTGCTTGCAGTCATAGATGCAGCTCTTTGTGCCTTTTTCCAACCAAGTTGGAGCATAGATCTGATATGAAAACCCTTCCAATTACCTCCAATGCCAAAACCCCTGAATGCATGGGTATCTATTTTGAAATACATCTGCATGGGTATGGGTATACGATTTTTGAAATTAGGTGATACCTATGATGGAACATCTGAAATTACCCTGATAAAATGCATATGATGGAAAGTTGTGTGGATCAAATAAACATACAATAGAAATGATGGTTTATAAATGAAGTTTATTGCTTTGTTTTATTAGTGGTGAAGTTGACAATTAGCGATGAAGGCATCGAGGGTGGTTAAGTTTGTCAACCATGGAGGATTGGTTAGAAGCAAAGTTGGCGAGGGGGGCAAAGTTGGCAACAATTACCAAGGGGGAGGTTGATAGTGGTGGGACCAGTAGGGGTGGCACACACACTACATCAGCAATGCATGTTGGTTAAGCACGATGATAAAAAAAAGCTTATGTGCACAAGAATGTGATTTCTACCAACTCTCAACACATTATTATGATGTCATATATAGATTAATAATTTTTATACAGCCTTAATATGTTATTATTGCCACCATTCATTTGGGTTAATAATACATCAATCAATCTTATGAATCCTTAAATGCATATTAAAATCAAGGAAATAATAATTGTAGAATCTAATGCAAGAACACAAATATCTACAAAATAGAGTTACCATTGATGGAGAAAATACTAATATCATTGATGCAACTTATTGAACCCTCACCCTTTGTTATTTACCAGTGGTGAACAGCACATCCATGATGACTACCCTCTAAAACTTCAACACAACCTCGCCAATGCACAATACACATCAGAAATAAGAGATTCCAATCACATTCATTCTCCAAAAGTAAATGTGAACAGTCAATTACAAACAAAAGACAATCCTCGATCTGAAAGGTGCATGCCTATCGATGTAAATATGAATATTCTATCAAATATGTTATATAATATTTTATTGCATGCAAAGCCAAAAATAGACAACCATTTATTAAGAATGTATTATCATTCTCCTCTCATCTTTTATGTGATTCATTTCAGGACAGCTTTTATGTGCTACATTTAACTGTTTTATGCTTGTTATTTTTACAGTAACAATTTTCACTGAGTAGATTTTTTTTCTCCCTTTACTAATATGTATATCTAACTACACGTCCGTTGAATACCTATCTACATTGGTGCTTGTAATGGTCGGAAAGAATCAACCAATATATGTATGTTGTTATATTCTTCGACTACCAACAACTCCAACTCGTGTTTCTCAATTAAATTGTGACAGAGTATTAGTCAGCGCCGCTGAATAGCCTGTTCAGGTTTTTTTTTTTGTTTTGTTTAAAACACAAAATGCCAAATTCTTACAAAATTCAAAGCGCTATGCGTTTACTGCAGACTACAAAAATATTTTTGAGACCCTTGCCATGTAAATGTTTGCGTGTTTTGAATAGAAGATACGGTTGACTTTAGACATGACCAATTCCACGCGGTATATCTCTGTGAAGGCTATTTATACTGTTGGGGTGCATTCATAGTCTCTCATTATTAGCTGTTTTAAGAAACCCCCTTACTTCTAAATGTCATCTGCAATGGCTTCAAAATCTTCATTATTGATTTCATTCCTGGTGCCCATTTTCTTCCTTGTAATATTTTTTCCTACATCTGTTCGGCAAATCATTAATGTTTGTCTGAATTTGGGCGAAGAGAACATGGTGTTTTACGTGCAGGAAACAGCGAGTGGACCCAATGCTACGGTATCTACAGTTGGAGGAGTGAATGGAACTTCTTCAAATCTCTCAGGATTTGGTACCATATTTGTCATAGACGACCTTGTTACGCAGGGATCTGACAATACATCAATGATTTTGGGAAGGTTGCAAGGACTCGAGGCCAATTCCAATAGTAGCGGTCCAAATTATCTTATGGTTTCGACTATAATCTTTGAGAATGGTGGCACGCTTGAGATCCATGGCATAATCAGAACTCCCTTGCCCCAAAGGGAGCTGGCAGTGGTTGGAGGAACCGGACGATTCAGATATGCTCGTGGATACGTTCTAGTTGAAATTGTATCATTTGATGCAGTGAATCTTACTTTTAAGTTTAATGTTACCATTCGATCACACCGTGGGATATTCAAGGCACTGTATAGTGACCTAGAAAGGAGGAGTGATTTGGTTATAGGGTCACAGCAGGATGTATGGTCCTCATGATTAATCGGAACCATTAGATAAGAGTCACTGTTTACTTTCGTTTTTGAAATTTCAGCACTGATACAAATGAATATGTTTCTTGGGAATTGAACTTTCCAAAAGATACTATAGCAAAAAGAGTCCTAAAATTCTATATATATAAGGAAACTGTTGAGGTGTATAAATATCAACATCTCTGGCCGTTACGAATAAAATTATATTATCCAGCATTCTTGGTACTCTGTATTTAGGTATTTACAGCGATTTGTATATTGGTAATGATATAAAAGACTATCATCCTCCCTAGTCATATTATAATTCATATTTAATTTTCATGATTTTTTTCAATAAGTTTTTGTTTTTTGCATTTGTGGATTATATTCCCTTTTTACGTGTATGATGTGAGTATCTCCTACAACTTTAGAATTAATCCCTACCAACTCTTCTTGCTAGGGGTCAATGGTCACCAATTCACCACTTTTTCTTGCAACCGATGAAATGAACAAATAGATGGATTTTCTTGTGGACTTCTTTGGCATATGTTTTATGTGGGTCATATGCATTTTATATCAAAGTGGATTCAAGTCTTGAGTATAGAGAATCTATGAGCTTGTTTGTTGTGCTATACCTTTTTTGATAATTAACCATCTTCGACTTTTATTTAATTTATTGATTATTAATAAAATACAATATAATAATATTTGACATAGAGAATATAATTTAAATATTTGTGTGTATGTATGTATATTATTAATATTATAACATATATTATAATGATATAACATATTATATTAATATAATATACTATTAATTATATTGTATTTTATAAAACTCAGAGGAGGCCAGCTAGCCTACTTGGTAGCACAAAGTAGGCCATGTAGCTCATAAACCAACATCTGCTAAGGAAAGGCAAGTGACAAGGAAGAGACAGGGTGTTAGGATCCTGAGTAGCTAAAACCCTATGTCAACAATTGTGGTTTCTTTGGCAACCCAGTGACCATAAATCTTTGCTACAATCACTAAAATGAATACAAGCAACCTAACATAAATACAACAACCATGTCATTGTTTCATAACATAGTTTATGTTTTGCACCAGATGTTTTATTTCAGCTTACCCATCATGAAACCACAACTTCATTTTTTTTTTGTTTGGGTAGTTATTTAACAGATGGAATACAATATAATATTTTATGTGGTGGTCATTAAGAAAATCCATTATATATAACATATTTATAACTTACACGAGAAGAAATGTATTTTTTATTTGTGCCATTTCTCTTTGGTAAGTATTTTATTTGCATTTTTAGATTATATTCTCATTTTCAGTGTACAATGTGGGCACCCTCAACTGGATGAGAATTAAACCTACCAACTCTCTCTGCCACCTAGAAATGACCACCAATCAAACACCTTTTTTCTGAACCAGTGATTCCTCTACTTTGGCATTCACATTGTATCACAAGTAATGAAAAGTGTTTTATTTGCAATTTTAGATTATATTCTCATTTTAAGTGTACAATGTGGGCAGCCTCAATTGGATGAGAATTAAACCTACCAACTCTCTCTACCATCTAGAAATGACCACCAATCGAACAAATTTTTTTTCAACTAGTGATTCCTCTACTTTGGCATTCACATTCTATCACAAGTAATGCTTCCTTAACCATCCATGTGGAATGCACTTTGAAAAATATTAAATACTTACTTTTGCAACAAAAGAAACAAGATAAACTTCATAACCTTAATGTACTCCCCCCACATCAGTGTCATTGAATTGTTGATTCAATCAATACATCGAACGTATAATAGAATAAAACCTACCAACTCTCCCTGCCTGGTGTGACTGGTTGCCAATTGGCCACCTTTTTTCATAAGAAGTGAAATGAACAAATAGATGGATTTCTTTGTGGGCTTCCTTGGCATATGTTTTATGTGGCTTATCTACATTTTATATCAAACTACACTCAACTCTCGAGTATAGATAAACCCTAAGATCATTTTTTATGTTATACCTTATTCCTAATTATAGTATTAATCAACTATATAATCATTAATATTATGAATTTCATATAAAAATATTAATGTAGATATTGATATTTTCATAATGGCCCTATATAAATAGGTTAACACCCTATTGCCACACCATAAATATCTCTTGATTTTCTCTAACAAAACCTATTGGGTTGTTTACCTTAAAACTTACTACAGTCTAGGAAAAAGGTAAGTGACAAATGAAAATCTCATGAGAGATATATTTAATTTATTATTACATTATTAAAATATAACATAATAATATTTGTTATCCCTATGAGATACTAATCCCTTAGTAGTGGGTGTAAGGTATGTAAATCTTACAATTTTCCTAAAGTCAATGTATGTGTATGATATGGGCCCTCTAGTGTATAATATCACAAGAAACACCCTATCATTTCCCCTCATCATCACTTCCTAGTTCACTAGGAAATATTTCACCACTTGTAAGTTATGTATGGCCTTACTGTAATTTCTCTATGTGGTAATACATTGGAATCATAGATGAAAATAAGTTACAATATAGAATTTGGAACCTCAATGTCTTGTCTCTTATCATTGGCATTGTAGTGATGACCAGAGTTGCACATTAGACATGGAGCCTTCTCACAAATAAATCAATGCCATGTTTTTATCATCGACCCTTCACAAACTTAAATGTTTAATCGAAGAACATGATGGATGGATTTCTTCTAAATCCAACGTCTACCTTGAATTTGTACGAGTTTCTAAAATGATGAAATGTCAGCTCAAAGCCCATTTTCACATTTTGGTATGAAAAACATCACATCAAGTCTTGCAATCATAATAAATGAGCTATGTTTGACTAACTTCTTTTTGTGGTCTCACATATATTATTAAATTGAATTACTCAAAAAAAGTTACAAAACTCTTTGAGGGTTTAAATGACATAATAGTTGGACTTATCACAAATATATATTATCCTTTACATGATTCAAACATGGGTCATTTATATTTCCAAACAATTTGTCCCCCTCTATCTTAATGATTACAATGGATGATTTGTATTTATTATGATAAAAAAATATAATTCATGACTAAACAACAATGAAAACCTTCCAAAGTGTGATAATAAATGAAATGCACTCAAAAAAGGTATCAAATATTTCTCGGGATTGTATAAAATGGTTAGCCATTTAAGTATAATTGTTATTAAATAATGATATAATAATATATGATATAGGTAATATAATTTATATATTTGTGTGTGTGTATTATTAATATTTTAATATATATTATAGTGATATAATGTATTATATTGTAATAATAAAGTATTAATAATATTATATTTTATAAAACTTAGAAGAGGCCAACTGACCTCCTTGGTAGATCCATCTAGGACATGTAGCTAAAAACCAAATAGATGCTAAGGAAACACTAGTGACAAGGAGGAGATAAGGTGCTAAGTTCATGAGTGGCTAAAACCTATGTCATTAGTTATAGTTTCTTTGGCAGCCCGATGACCATGAATCTCTATTCTCAGCACTATGACGAACACCTGTAGCCTAACATAAATACAACATCTCATCATTTCATAACATAGTTCAATTTTTGTACTAATTTTCTCTATTTCTCCTTTTTTTTCAACTAACACATCATGAAGTTATGGCTTCAATTTTTTCTATTATTTTATTTGGGTTGTTTTTAAATAGCTAGAATACATTACAATAGTTGATGCGGTGGGAATTATGGAAATTCCATTATCTATATCATATTTATAACTTGCACTAGAGTAAATGTATTTTAGGTTAACAGCTTCAATCTTGATATTGATTATATGTACCAATGGCCACTTCAAAATTTTATCCAAATCCCAAACACCAAATTCTAGATTGCTCTTGTTTGACCAAGACAAATTTGGAATATGAAGTTTGGAAATTGGGGGAAAATGAAGTGAACATGGGTATATATATGTTAGTATAATTTATATTACATTATTTAATTCATTTTTTTAGAGTCATGCAGGTGAAATGTAGGGATAATTTTTAGGTAGTTATACTCGGTAGTTTCTAACTGACTCTCTCTAGCATTATATATATTTATGTTTATTTTCTCAATTCAAATCATCAAAGTTTCATTCAATTATTCACTTTGGTATCAGAGTGTATATCAAGATCCTTTAACAAGGAATGTTGGCCAAGCAATCAATAAAGGAGATAAGACCAGTCAATGGATGGTAAAAGACTAGTTCGTAATAGAAGCATCTTCTAATCCAATCAAAAGAGCTTGTATGCAATGAGTTCATGGCAATGAAAAATTGAATGTGCCAACATCCATTAATCTAGCCATGTGAAGAAGTGGTGATTCATAGAAAAAGTGGCAAACCCTGATTGATAATACTCAGCTAAGAAGGTGGCCAAAACATGGAAGAATCAATGCCAAGTAGTAATAAAGACCCATAATGCTTCCTCATTTGAAGTCTGACATCTAGCAGTCTATCATAAGTATACTTGTGGAAGTTATATCATTAGAAGCCATTTAGATCGACCATGTAGCCTATTAGTAACCCCTTGAAAGAAGAGAATGTTGGAAATCAATGCCAAAAGAAGTTACAACCTATGAAACAAAGCTAAGTACAGAAGTGGTAGTGAGAATTCAAAGCATTTTTATCTTCATATAAGTGATTAATGTGCTAGAAAATCATGCAAAGGCAAAATCCTATGAATAAGGAAACATTTCTACAAGGTACATTTCAAATACAAAATTTTTAAAACTTTGAAGCAATAAATTCTTATTCTTGCTTGTATTTTCTTGCATAAGTAAGGAAAACTTTAGAAAATGTCTACACCCAAGCTATTATTGTTAGTTTCCCAGCTCTTGAAATGGCTTAATTTTTCTACTTGTCAGATGAATACGTGGATGATTCTTTAATTTGAAGAATTATGGGGCATCATGACTAGAACAGTGTCCCATCCTACCACACTTGATGGGCAAAGAAAGTTTGATAAGTCTGATGTGAAAGTACTCATGACGATAAATCTCAGTATTATTGATGAATTTTAACCACATGTTTGTGATGCACAAAAATCAAAAGAGGAATGGGATATTTTGTCCATAATTTATGAGGCAAAAAATAGACTAGCATCATGCATCTGAAATCACTTCTTCATACACTCAATATGAAATTAAGAGAAAAGGTTGAGGAGTTCTTACATCAAGTTGTAGAAATATGAATATAAATTGTTGCACTTGGATAAAATATCAAGGACAAGATGTTGGTTTTGATCACACTAAGATCTCTCCCATCTCATTTTTGCACATTCATTACGACACTCAACATTACCAAAAAAGTAGTGTCTTTCAAAGAAAGTCAATTTGCTTCAACAAGAGGAAGCAATTCAGTCTGTGTATGAAGAATTTGAGGAGAAATCCTTGATCTCCAAGAAATGGGGTCCAAAATTCAAGAAGGGACCACCAAAGTAGTTACAACAACATCAATAATAGTAGAAGATTAAGAAACTAAAGTGGTGGTGTTACATTTGCAAAACCCACATATATGATACTGATCATTATTGGTATAATACCTTGGGTCAAGGCCAATCTAGTTGAGAAGGATTCTCTAGTAAATAATATTCACAAAAATCTAAGGGACATCCTCAACAATTAAAGCAAAAAGGGCATGTAATAACACAAAAGCAAGAGGGTAATGCATTTGATGATGAACCAATAGAAGAAGCAACATATGGAGCCCATGATGAGGTTATACTAGTCTCCTAAACCTCAATAGTAGTGAAGTTTGGTTAATAGACTCTGGTGCCAACAAGCACATGACTAGATGTAAGGAACTCTTTGATTCACTGACAACTCACCCAACTAGAGATTGAGTTTGAATTTTTTATGATAAAGAGTATGTTGTAGAAGGAATTGGATGTGTCACTATTCTTCTTGGGACAAGACTTTGTGTTCTCACAGAGGTACTCTATGTCCCTGGTTTGACAATAAATCTCTTATCTATCAATCAACTTTTGAATCATAAGATAAAATTAGAGTTTCTAGTCTAGTAAGGCATCAAATCTTGTCTCATTTTTTTGAGAATGTTAGGCTCTTTCTAAATCCTTCTTGAAGGATCAGTTATTTTTCTTAGATGTAGTATTAATGAGTGAAGTTACACTCACTACCTCTATGGTAGAATCTACTACACTTTGGCACTTTTGCTATGGGCATCTATCTATTGGTTCCCTCTTCTAGCTTAGTTATAAGGAAATGGTATGTGGAATTCCTTAGCTTTTTTATTCTTTTAAAATATGTTCTATTTGTTTTATAGGCAAACAACATCAGGTTCTATTCAAGCCAAGTTCCTCTCATACCAAAGAATGACTTATTGTGGTGAATATTGATCTGTGTAGACCCTTTCTATCATCCCTTTAAAGATTCAAGTACTTTTAGTTATTTGTTGATGATTTTTATTTAAAAACTTGGGTGTTATCTCAAAAATAAGAGTGAAGCCCTCACACATTTTAATGCCTTAGTGTGTTGTTACATAGTTTGGGAAGTGAATTCAACTCCTCCACTTAGATCAAGGGGGAATTCACATCAAAAGAGTTTTTAATATTCTTGAAGCAACATGACATCAAGAAACCCCTGACTGCTCCCTATATACCTCAATTGGATAGAATATCAGAATGATGTAATCACTCAGTCATAGTGATGGCTTGTTGCATGTTATCCACTACAAAGTTCATGGCACAATTATAGGTAGAATTAGTACATATGGTTGTATATCTTCTCAATAGAGAAACAATAAAGATCTTGCTAGACAAAACACCAAAAGAGGTATAGAGTGGTTGTAAACCATCGATTTCCCATCTTAGATTATTTGGTTGTACTTATTATATGCATGTCTGAGATAAAAAGACGAAAAAGATCAAACCAAAGACCCTCTAGTGTATTTTCTTGAGGTGTAGTAATACCTCTAAAGCATACCATCTCATGGATACTGAGATGAAGAATATTTATGAAATTCATGATGTGGTCCATGATGAATCATCATTTGACTCATTGACATAGAAGGTGATAGACTAGACCACCTCTCACAGACTTTTCCCATAGTTAGATGATGAGTATGAAAAATGTGAGCTACAAGAAGGAGAATTATTCATTGATCTTGGTAATTTAAAACATCACATCAATAGTCCTATCAACATCCTAAATGGATAGATTCCATAATCAAAGACTCACACCAGAGCTCTCCTCCAACAACTTCATCAAGAGTTTGAATAAGAAGATAGGTGAGACATGAATTCAATCTTAAACTCATGAGTTCTATAGTTAACAGTACCAAACCAAAGATAGTTTGAGAGGCCTTAAGTCAACCTAAATGTAAGAAATCCATGGATGTTGAATATGATTTGCTCGTCGAAAATAGGACATGGGAACTTGTTAATCTACTTATAGGGAATAAATCCATTGGTTGTAAGTGGATTTTCAAAACAAATTACATGGTAGATGGATCCATCAACAAACACAAATAGTGACTTGTTTTAAAGGATTATGCTTAGAAAGAATGCATTAATTATGTGGAAACCTTTGTACCCACTTTGAAGATCAAGACCATCAGAATTATTTGTGCATTGGCAGCACATTATAGATGGAAACTTTAGCAAATGGACGTCAAGATTTCTTTCCTAAATGGTCATCTAAAATAATAAGTATACATGACCCAACCAAAAGGTTTCATTGATGACAAACATCCACAAAAGGTATGTCATCTAGTTAAGTCACTTTATGGACTTAAACAAGTACCTCATGCATGGTACATAAAAATAGATGATCACCTATTGTAGCATGGTTTCATTCATATCCCCTCTAATTCTAGTTTATATATCAAGAAGGTAGGTATAGATATTGTCATTCTTGTCTTGTATGTGGATAATCTTGTGATCACTAGTAGTTTAGATGATCTTGTTGATGTAGTAAAGAATGACCCAAGGAAATCCTTTGATATGATTAATTTGGGGCTACTACATTAATCTCTTGGGTTGGAGATATGGTAGAAATAGAATCACACTTTTATCTCATAAATGAAATATGCCAAGATACTCCTAGAAAAGTATAAATTATCAAATTGTAAACCTCTTTCAACACTGATGGAGAAAGGCTTACAACTCTCTTGATTTTAGGATTCCCCTCAAGTGGATGCAACTCTCTATAGATAGCTCATTGGGAGTCTCATCTACTTTACCTACACCAGACTAGATATATGTTTTGTTGTGAGCTATCTCTCCAGATTTATGTAGTAACCAAAGAAATGTCACTGGGTTATAGTAAAACACATTCTGAGATATGTCTAAATTACACTTGAGTATGGTCTGGAATACAAGAAGAATAGTCAGTTCTTCTTGTAGGGATACACTAACTTAGACTATGTTGGATCTATTGATGATAGGAAATCTACTTCAAGATATATTTTTCATTTTGGATCTAGACCCATTTTGTGGATCAATGAAAAGCAATCAATATTTTATCTCTCATCCATGGAGGTAGAGTATCATGTTGCATGAGGACCTATGTGTGAATAAATATGGATACATCACATTCTATCTGATATGGAGATTTCTGAAGATCAACCACCCATTTTGTTCTATGACAATCAAGGTCTGTTGAAGCTTATGAAGAATCTAGTATTTCATGAACAAACCAAACACATTGAGGTTCAGTGTCACTACATCAGAGAACAAGTCTTGAACCACCACATTTAGCTCCACTACTGCCCAATGGATTCATATATATAAAATATACTCACCAAGTCTGTTGGCAAAGTAAAATTTGATCTATTTTGAGGGTGCATTTTTAAAAATAATGTAATAAATGGGGTAATGTTAGCATAATTTATATTACATTATTTAATTCATTTTGTTAGAGTCATGTAGGTGGCATGTAAGAACAGTTTTTAGGTAGTTATCATCAAGTTTCTAACCAACTCTCTCTAACATTGTATATATTTATGTTTCTTCTATCAATTCAAATCATCAAAGTTTCATTCAATTCTTAAATATAATAAATATGAAGATCAAAGTTGTAAACACTCCAATTATTAGTGATTATTTTTATTAACCACTAGATGAGATGATCAAACATAATGTGTTGTGGTTATTGAAGATTTTTTTCCATAATGTACTTAAGCATATATCAAAATAGGTAAGTAGTGAATATTCCCATTTAGACTACTTACTTATTTCAATAATTTTTTAGGCAAGTGTATGTCCCTGGGGTTCTTCAAGTGCATTACTTTATATGTCTTACCGTTATTTCTCACCAACATTGCACAAATAACCTTGAGTATTTCACTGCTTTCATGCTTTATAAGAATGTATTTGTTTGTCAAAATAAGTTCATGTAAAGTAATTATAATCTCATTTATGCACAAAGACTATAACTTGTTCATGAATGCTAGAAGGGATATAAATTATTGTTTGAAAGTGTTAATATATTAGTGACAAGGATAAATGGAAGAAACAACACAAACTATTAGACCTCTATGTCTTATCCCCATGTAATTCCATTGAATAATCAGATTTCATCCATAATCTAGTTATGGGATTCTATTTCAATTAAATTAGCTCTCATGACATCTTCATCCACCCTAGAAAAATACAAATAAAAGTTGTTCCCACATTGCAAGCTATGAACCCCTTTGTAATGGATGATAGAGGTGATCTAAATATAACAAATACCATTAATATGGGTTTGGTGTACAATATGGGTCCCATTACATAAGGTATGATGTCAAATAAAGTGCTATCTCTCAATTTGAGAGTCATTGTAGTCTTATTGTCTAATTTATTTTGAATTGCATTTTGTAATTGTATTTTTCAATATTTTTTTATTATGTGTTGTTGTATTGAGATTTTAAAATCTTCTTATTCTTCTGTATACTTGAATGTATTTTTTCTTGGCATGGGAATATTACAATTTTCTCTTGTTGGGTCTACATTTTTGAAGTTGGTTAATGATTTATTGAATAGTATTTGATTGTTTTGTGATTCCTTGCTGATGGAAATTTGTGTACAAAATCATAATTATTTTAAATGTTTTCCAAGGTGTGTGACAAAATTATTCCCAACATATATCAATCTATGTCATTTATAGGGGAAACTATCCTAGGTCCCAAATAAGTATAATTATAAAACTCATGCAATCAAGTATTTCAATTGATAGCCACATTTTGGCCTATTAAGCTCATTTCATCAATGAGCACATATTCAATTTGTGTCATTTTTTCTTGGGAAAATGGCATTAATTATCAATGAAGTTCCATCATTTCTTAGATAGTAATGTGAACCCTTGAATGTATTTTTGATGCATTTATGCTAGATGTTGTGACACTAGTTAGAGCAAGGAAAAGTGGGAGAAAAATAATTTAGATTGTAAATCCACTTAAGATATTAATTAGTTCTATTTATGTTATTGATCAAGTATGATTTCCTTGTACCTTTTGTTTCTTAAATAATTATTAGGCTATGTGGAGCATGGTGGAGCTGTTAACCTAACAATTTATTTCACAACCGCTCACTTGAGCAATAACATCTATAATTTAGGTGACGGTGCATTAAGAATCTATAAATTGCGTCATTGTTGTATGTAATTTGATTAATACTTATGAATAATTTAAAGTGTTGTTTCTCAAAGTCATAAAACCTAAGGATGTCAACATTATCCATTTTAGTGTTTCTTGATGAGTGCATGAGGGATGAGTTTTCATTCATAAATTTCCATTTCCATTCTTACATATTATTATATGTCACTATCACCACTACTTGTTTCATATATGTTTTTTATTCTATATTTTTTCACTCATTATGCCATGGAGTGTAGGAATATTTGATTTTTTCCCAATGTGTAACAATATCTTACTAGTTTAAATAAATGTTCATGCATTATTATGGAATGTTTTGTAAATTAAGAGTTTCATAAAAACAAAAACCTCTATCAAATGGTTAATCATAAGCGAGAATAAAAGAGAAATGATGGAATATACAAGTAATTTCCTGAATTCTTCTATTTCTACACTTAAAAATTTTACTTTAATTGATGAAATACCATGTTCATCAATTTAATCTACATGTGAGACTTGAAGTGATGCAAAAAAGCCTACTTTCATCTATTTCTCATGCTTGAATCTAAATTAATAAGACCTCTTTTGTGTTTTTAACTATATTTCATTCATGAAATTGCCTTATAGGTCTACTCATTCCTCTTAAATTTTGTAGTCATACTTATTAAGTTGTCCACTATTTGACTTTGTTAGTATGCTTATCTTCTTAAGATTAGTCTTTACAAGAGAAATGATACTATTAAAAAACTCACTAGGTCTTGTACAATCTTGTGGAACTATTTTTAAGAATTTTGTGTTTCATAATCACTCGCCCTTGGTTCTTTCTTAAGACAATATAAACAATCAAATAAATTTCTAATTTCTAATGGAGGTCATATATTCCATAATTCAAACCTTAAAATATATTATTCTTGAATTAAAAAATCAAATTCATGATGCAAAACAAAATTATCTCATCATAAAACTTCACTTATTTCATAAATTTACACTTAACTTTACATCTCATTATCGCATAGACATTTAACAAAGAACCAAAACTCTAAATAGGCTCATAGACTTCTAAAATCCTTCTATCAAGTTTAAAGGTTGTGTTGACATAATAAGTGGAAAGTTAAATAAATTCAATATATTAAGAAGTTATTTGATTATTTTTTGACTTAAAAGGCATTCACATTGTCTTTACAATCTCCTAGAGTATGAATAACCTCAAAAATCTCTCAATAAATATCCTTTTGATCGATGTGTACCCCAATTCCTAAATTTAGATAGGATTTTTCTAGTCATTATCTAATCTATTAAAAAAAGTCATAACATAGTTTATAACATCATAAACTCAGTCAGATTTATAGAAATTCTTGATGTTAATAACCATGTCATCAACTTCCATTGAGTTTTGTATTTCACTTTACACAAATATGAGCCTATAATAAGCATAAATACTCTTACACTACTATTTATCAGTTTCAATGTCTTTTAATATTATAAAAAGTCTACTGTGGATCTTCTTGGAATTGAACAGAATTTCTAATTCCCCATATTGATATAGTGATACTCAATAACCTTGCATTATTCCAAAAATGATCTAAATCTCATATTCTCTTATGACTGTGTATAGACCCATATAAGTAGATCTGAGAGTTCACATATAAGGATATCTCATATTTAAGAGGTATCAAGGATTATTTTTACATTACTCAACCTTTATATAAGTCTCATTTACATTTTTTAGTATTCTATCTTTCTCATGTGACATAAGACATGTGATAATATCACTCTATCTCATTTTATAGCTGACTATGTTATCAATTCAGAACTTGTAGACTATTGAAAGCTTTTCTATTCCTTATATAAATAACATATAACAAAGGTAAAGGATATATAAAATCATCAACTTAATCATTCATCAAGTTGAAGAGCTCATTTAGACATAAATTTCCTCCTTTTATTCATCAATCTTCATATGTGCATATATTATTGTATACTATTACAAAAACATAGGCTTAGAGGCTTTATTCTTTGATACTCTCCTCTTATCTACTACTCACAAAATAGCTTACACTTCAACCTTTATTCTTCTTTTATTTAATTTTCCTAGTCTTTCTTGAAGGTATTACAGACTCTATCCTTTAGTCTAAACTTGGTTTGGTCGATGAATAAGACCAAAATCCTCTAAACCATATACTATTTTATCTTCTTCAATGTCAGAGGAGTTTCTATATCACTCTAAACATGAATATTCATTTACATGGGTTGAATATATATTTAAAACATGCCAGTAGGCCTTCTAAAACCATATTATGAGGTTCATATGTTTTTGTAAATTCACAAACCCTCAACAAGATTCTTAAGACAATCCTCAAAATTCTTGACTACATGAACAAATACAACATAAATTGTTATTTACACCCTTCTAGTGTATTCCATATTTATGCTCTTGCATCATGAAGCTTTAC
>JARHVA010005371.1:597500-670000 GCA_037957365.1 Torreya grandis | reverse complement strand
AGAATTGAGAGTTGAAATGCAAGAATTCAAATAAAATAAAATTTAAAAAAAATCTATTTTTAGCAGTTGCTATTTATAGTAAGTTTTGAATTCAAGTGCGTGTAGCTCTAAAACTTTCTTAAAATATCTTAAATCGTAAAATTAACCTATCAGATGAAATTCCGCTAAATTTGATGTCTGGGCCTAAAAATATACAATTTCTAAAAGTAAGAGATTCTCAAAAAAATCATTAAATGATAATTTTAGACCCTCAAATGATAAAGTATGGCCTCCAAAAATATATAATTCAACTATAAGTGGATTGGGATACTTATTAAATCATCAATCATTTCAAGATGGTCATTTTGGCATGTGGAAGAGCTCAAATAAAGCTATGGGTCAACAGTCATGGCCTCCAAAAGATTGGCCTATTTTTTCTGCATCAACTTGTGAAACTTATTTTACCTTTTAACAAATTATTTATATGTGCATGTATTGTATTTGGGGCTATAAAGATAAATTGTGAGACTCATCTGAGGCTACATCAAGACTATTAAATGCTATAGGAAAACATCATCAAAACCCCTTCTATGTGCAAAGGCAACTTACATTCTTGACAGGTATCTTGTTAAGGACATGTGGTATGAAACATAACACATTGTTCATGATCCCTACTCTTTATGACACTAAATTAATTGGCCCACCATTTTCATCCAGACACCAGGTGTTCACCAAAAATTTCTATTTGATATTCATCATAACTTTTTGAAATCCTTAACAACTTTACAAAAGTAGATAACACCTCCCCACTCATGGTAAAAAAACACATGATGTAAAATCTTTAGTTTTCTCGGTTTCATGTGTAACCAAACTTTACATAA
Organism: Torreya grandis; assembly: GCA_037957365.1. NCBI lineage: Eukaryota > Viridiplantae > Streptophyta > Pinopsida > Cupressales > Taxaceae > Torreya > Torreya grandis. The sequence goes on along the minus strand of JARHVA010005371.1, from coordinate 669,140 downwards.
TTTTTAAGTAGAATTCTTCAAGCATAAATATTTATAAAAAATTATAAACATATATATTTACCTTTTACTTTTTTCTTCTTTAAAGATGAATGTAAATTTTTTTCAAGAGAAATGTCAAGTATATATCATCATAATATTTATACTTAATAAATGGGTTTGATAGACAAATTACTCTCTGTATTGAAAGATTTATTAAATAAAGTATGTTAAAAAAATAAAATTCTTTTGAAAGTGGGATTTTGCAGAAAATAAATGTGTTTTTTCATTATTAATGAGATATATACTCAATTTGTATTTAGATTCATCAAATCCTCATTTCCTATTATATAAATTAAATCTAGATTATTATTGAGATTATGTTCTTCCATTCAAATAATTTTACATTTCAAACTTACTACTAAAAAATTTAGATATCAAAAAACAAAAGATAAAAGGATTTTCTTTGAATGCCTAGTTACTCCTCTACTGATTTCTAAATGTTGTTAGTTTGACTAATAAATACTGTCAATATATTATCCTTGCAATTATATAATACTATCAAGATGTGGTCTTTCCTAATTACATTTTTTAACTTAAAAATAACATGTAAAATAAACATTGTTTTAACATGTATAACAAACATTCTTTTACCACATTAAATCACATTTATAAACAAATTCAATATTCAAATCATCTAAAAATAATAATAAAATTCTAATCAAGCATATGATAAAAAAAATACTTAGATATAAAACTTAACATTAATTAAATGCCATAATGCAATTCAAATAACTATCAAACACTTTTGTGTATTTAATAGTATAGCTATAAATAATTCATATTGTTGTAAAAAACCTATAATTTATAAGTTATAACTATAACTATTATGATATTGAATGTTATAGGTATGGTATTTAAATTCTAAGGTTTATAATAAATTTTTAGTGAAATATGAAAAAAAAACTTATGAGAAAAATAGAGGAGAAAGAAAACAAAGAAATGGCTAAATTTATTTTCATTTAAATTTATTTACAATAAATAAATTATAAATAAAGAGAATAATTTATATTTATAAATCTTCACATTTACATTTAATAACTATTAAATTAAATTATTATAAGTACATACATTAACTAACAAATTGATTAATTATAGTAAAGTTGATACATGTGAACACCCTGAATGGTACAAACATATTTAACTATGTAATGAATCTCAAATTATATTTGAAATGAATTTATATAATCTAAAATTATAATATATAATTACCATCTCTTCTTATTGACACGAATGTGCTTTTCATCTCATCTATCCCTATTTTTATTGTTTGGCATTGTATTCAGTAAATATTATCCAGACTTTAAAAACTCGTAATTGAAGAGGTTTTGTATTATTTTATCCCTATATGTGGAAAGAAATTGGGATACTAAAATATCTTAATTTTGTTTTCAATTAAATGTACTAGTTAGTTATCTTGAATGCTAGAAGCATATTATATATTAATATAATATACTAGCAGTTGTCCCAATAGTACAAGGAATGTCGAAAGGGATGTAACTTATTGTTGTCAAGTGTTAATATATTAGTAACATGGATGAATAGATGAAAAAAATTAATCTCTATGACATATATGTCCTTTCCAAACATTATTGGCATTTGATCATTATCACCACCTTGTAAACTATGAACCCATTTGACATGAGTCTATTCTAGATTTTGCTTGTTTGGTCTACATTTCTAACATTGGTTAATGATTTATTGCATAGTATTTGATTAGTTTTGCTTCTTTATTGATGAAAATATATGTGAAATATTACTACTATTTCAAATGTTTGTCAAAGGGTGTGACCAAATGACTTGTCTATTTCCAATTTTACAACTCTTTCACTTGTCCTTACACACTAAAAATGGCAAACATATATAAAAAACTATTTGATATGTCATTGTATCTGGGAGAGGGTTTAGCATCAAGAATGAACTAAAAGTAAAAAATGACTGAGAGGCACTGACAAAGGGTATGGTTAGCTCCATGCTACTTTTGGTTCTAATTAAACCAAGGTGAGAGGACCAATGAGGTAGCTTGCTCACATGGATTGATTCTAAAATTTAACCTCCATGGGGATTTTTATCATAACAAAACATAAATGTGACTAGGGCACAACCAAACTTGTTCACTCCACCTAGGAAGGGTTGTCACACAAGATGAACAAATGCTCTAGGTCACATACAAGCTACTAAAGATAGATGGAAAAGTGACTACAAAATTCATTCTAAAGAATTTTCAACATGGGTTGAATGGAAAACTATTGTGTCGGGTCATTAAATCACAAAATGCAAATGCATGTTATATAAGGAATATTTTATGTATTTTTTAGGCAAATAACACTTAATATGTGCAAAGTGTGTATTATTTGTAGGGTAGGATAGGGTAAGATAGTTTGATAATTTGTAAAAAGGGTTGTAGTGTGCTAGTGGTTTTCAAATTGTAGGTATTCTTTCAACATTCATGACATCACTTATTAAAAATATGTAGATAACTAAAATGCAAACTAGTGGGAACTATGAAGAGTAATTTTCATCTATTAGCACCAATGAAATGGAAATACCCTAATGATCCTAAAAACCCATAGCATACACTGAAACTAGAATCTCATATACTTTTTCCCATTGAATCCATAAACCTTGGGTGCCCTTATGAGTTTTGACAACATATTTCCAAACATAATGCAGAATGGGATTTATAATCTAGATCTAAGCCCAAGATGACAACTAGTAATGAGCATAGAACAAGATGTCCTATCAACAACATTTGTAAAACACATCACTGCACTTCATTAAAAGAAATAGTAAGAACCACAAATATTTTTAATCAGTTTTATAATAAAATTTTACATACATCATTGTTTCAAAATGTTTCCATGGGGACAAGCATGGTGGATTTGCTCCATGTTAGGCATAAGGGACATATAGACATGCTCTTAGAACTTGATAATGAATTTACAACTATAACCACATTATCAAGAGAGACAAAATACACACATAGATATGATCCCAAAATAATAAAGAGAATATACTTGGGATAAAAACAAATACCAACAACAACAATCCAAGAAAAGAGGAGAAACCCTCTATTTATACATTTTTTACCCTTCTTTTCAAATCTAGGAATGGGGGTTGCATTTTCCAATATTAAAAATTACAATAAACACCCTAAAGTTAGATTTTAAATATGCTCCAAACTAGAAAAACCTTTTTCCATGATTAGAATCTTCACTCATTTACATGAAAATTCATTTCTTGAACTTCCTCTGTAAGGAATGATGAAGATTTGGACCACATCCCTTGATTTCTTGGTTGGAGATCCCTTTTACATGATTTGGAAGGTGAAAATTTATGTTATAGGCCAAACAAACTTTATCATCATGTGTAACTACCTAGAGATGGTCTTTACCACTTGATTGCATAGTTGGAACCTCCTAGACATCTGCCCTTCCTCATATGCATGCCATGGAATAACCTACTATTGCAGTGATGACATGAGAATATTCTAGAACCATGGTTTCTTGAGAGATCTTCTTTGGAGTGGCCCACTTTATATTTTTAGACCTTTAATATTCTTCCATTGATGTGCTTGAACAAGTAAAGCAAATGAAAATATAAAAACTTAGGTCATTTCACCTTTTTAATTTTTGGTTCCAATTTATTTTCTCCACATTTTCCTTTTGAAAATTTGATTTTTACAAATTGGCATTCTTAGAGTTTCCTCCATATTTATTTTTTAATGCGTAAATGCATTATTTTAAAATTTTTGACCTTTTGGATAAATTCTATCCCCTTTTGCAAATTAGTAATTTGCAAATTACAAAGTTACAATTTTCACTTGTACTTCCCTTGGGAGATTCCCTTAGGGAGATGTGAACTCTAGATGTAATTTAAAATTTAAAAAATTACAAATTGAACTTGGAATTTTGGATTCCCTCAAAATATCCTTTTAAATAATTTGGATCTCTAACTATAATTTACAATTTCATGATATTGCAAATTATAGTTAGGGTTCACATTTGCCTCAAGTTTATTTTAGGGAACCTAGAACTCTAATTGTAAATTATAATTTTATAAATTTATAATTGGTTTTCAAAGTTCCCCCTTGCATTAAGCCCAACTATTACTAGTGTTGAATAGAATAAATGGAAGATCCAAGTGTAATTTACAATTTTCACAAGTGCAATATTTCAAAATTGCATCTCTCCTCCAATTCAAAACATTGAATTATTTATGCATAGTTTTAATGGTTTTGATATGATTTAAGGGTCAAGGTGTTTTTTTAAGGATATTGTTGTCCCCAAAATCTATCACTTAATTTTGTGGACAACATACCAACCATTTTGGTCCTGTAGACCAAAACTCTCTCTTTTCTTTCTCAAAAATATTATGAGCAGTTAAGTTTTTCAAATATTTAAGCCTTTTCAGCTAAGGAAGTTGCAGGTTCAAAATGCAGACTTTCTTCAAAGGAAGTTCAAAACACTTAAGGCTTTTCCTTAGGGTTTTGAGGATGTTTCAATGCCCAAGTTCAATCAAAATACTTAACGGTGGGCTTCAAACAAATAGGAATGAAGCATTGAACTGTTAAACCATTCAACCCCACCTCCCAAAGGTGCAAAGGTTCAACGACTTCAGTAGACTTAAAGAAAAGAAGGCTTTGAAGAGTTAACGTTGAATTGTTGAATCATTGAACCTTAAACTTTGAAAGGTTAAAAAGTTCAAAGGTTTAATGGGTTCAATAAGTTTAAAAGACTTAGAGAGTAAAAGGATTCAAAGAGTGAAGATTGAACCGTTGAACCATTGGACCTTAAACCAAAAGTAGTTCAAAGGTTCAAAGGATCAATGAGTTCAATAAGTTTTATAGACTTAGAAACTTAAAGGATCCAAAAAGTTTGAAGTTTCAAAGGATTCAAAGTAGAATAAATAATTGAACCATTGAACCTTGAACCAAAATGGTTCAAAAAGTTCAAAGGTTCAAAGGGTTTAAAGAGTTCAAAAGTTTGAGCGAAAGCCTCAAGAAAATGGAGGAAGCGGAAGATTCCAGAGAGAAGTTCAACCGAAGGGTTTGAATAAATGGTTCAATCGAAGAAGAAAAAGAGAGAAAACGTGGCCCTTTAAAAAACATTCAATCACTAAACCATTGAACCTTTCAAGCAAAAGAGTTCAAGGTTTAAGGAGGTTTAAAGCAACCAGTGACGTCCCCATGGATGTCAAATTTATGGTGATAGAATAACCGTTGGTTTTCAAAAGACCTGAGAACAAGCGAGAAGATAACCCTGAGAGCTCAGATCACCAAGGAAAGACAAAATGTGGCAAGGAAAGAGAGAAAAACTATAGGAAATCCAAAAATATATGTAGGAGAGTTATTTCTAGTAGGTGGAATAGTCCACTAGATGGACATCAAAGAGAGCGAACATTGAAAGGTGTGGCCTTTTTTTTGCATTAAGTAAAGGTGAATAGACAGCTGTGTAAGCATCATAAAGAAGACTAGACAACCCATGCTTAGGAGGAGACATGTAAGATGATTCAAAACACAAAAGTCAAGGCCAATGACCTGTTCCAACATGGCCCTTTCACAGATATTCAATGCATTCAATTCAGCATGGGTTGTTTTCATGAAAACAAGCACCCAAGTCTTTCTTGTGATGTTGTATTTTATAATCTCTCATTTTTTATAAGGGAGATCTCTCTGTTATTAGAAGTGAAGCTCTACCCAAATTAAAATGCATTCCTAAGACTTTAAGCTCAGACTATTAATCATATTTTGTTAATTGAATGAGAAAGCAAGTGACCTTTCAAACTGTGTGTTGAAATAGCTTGTGTCATTTAGGAAAATTTTCTTATGTCTTTTCCTAAATACAGTCTTGTCCATTTAATCAAACAAGTAGAACAAGTGGAAATAAGCTGGAAGATGTCCTAAAGCCAACTGTGGGAGACTTTATGCTACCATAATTATGTTTTGTGTAAAGGATACTAGAGAGACTTTGAGCTCTCTTTATCCTTCGTAATCCTTTACTCTTTTGTAGTTTTAGGTGGAGACATTGGGCTGCACTTAATCCTACAGTGTCCTTCATCCTAATCAGTGAGATAAGAAATGAAAGACTTTATGCTTTCGTGGGTTTCTTTTGGTTATAGTTACTACCTAGGAAGTCTTCCTCTGGTTTTTTGAATGCCTTCAGCAATTACCTAGGAATTCTCCTCTATTTTGTGAACATCATCTCTAAAAAAAGAGAGATGGATGGTATGATTTCACCCCTGAGTGTATTTTTAGCTTATATATATATATATATATATATATATATATATATATATATATATATATATATATATATATATATATATATATATATATATATATATATATATATATATATATATATAGGAAACCTCCCCTTGCTAAGAGGAGAGATTTACCTCATTTTGGCTATGCTCACCACATCCATTTTACTCCATAAATCTCCTTATGCTGTGGTTGATGCACCTATTTTGCCGTCAGTCAGCTGGTGACAAAATATTCACCCAACAGATAAAATTAGTCAAATTACTTATATAATGGTATAATTAATCTATGTATTTGTCATAAATACTTATATTAATCTATTTTTTCTTACAAAGGCCTAGATACATAGGCAAAGTCTAAGATTAGTCTTGTCCAAAGGTAGGGAAGATGAGAGTGTCTAGTCATCAATTTTTTTTTAAAGTTTATTATATTAGTTATGGGATAATCGATTTGAATCATATCACCAAGAGCTAATATCGAGGCAAGGAGATGTCAAAAAATATCACTTTCTCCATTATTGAGGTTGTAATATTGTTTTAGCACATATTGTGAACTATGTAATGACTTTATGAATGTATTTATGAATCAAATATGATTTATATTTGTGATGATATATGTTCATAAACTTTATGAATTTTATTCTTAGGTTAAGATTATAATTGTATCTCATGTAGTCAATGTTTAGGCCTACTAGTTCAAGAAAATCCTTTTTTCTATACACAATCAACAAAATGGAAGAAGTTGGTCATGTTTTTTTATGATCTAATCTTAGAAACCATTGAAAATATAAAGGAGGAGTTTTGAGTCACATGATTAATTTATAAATAGGTCTTAAAAGTCTCATTATTCAAATATTTTGTTTTCTATTTGCTCTCAGGTTCGCTAATAGGGCTTAAACCCTAGAACAAGGGTTTTCACATAAACAATGCTCTAACTTTGTAACCAAGCACTCAAAAAATATGAAAGTTTTTTATTGATTATTAAATACCCTATCCACAAATTTAAATTTATTTTAGTCTCATGGGTGTATTCAAATTTCCATAAATAATGATTATGTTCCTAAGACCCACCGAAACAAGAAATTCATGGTCTTAGTAGAACAACTTAAACATCTCTTAGGGTAGTGAAGTAAAACTCATGAAAACTAGACTGCTAATGCTAAAAGTTTGTCTTAATTGGATCCATTTACTTTCATCCCTTGAAAGGTCTTTTTGAATAAATTTCATGTGATTGTGTACTTTTAGACTGTATATGAGGCCTAGAATTGAGTTGTTAGAATAACATCTTGTCAATTCATGAGTGTTTGAGTAACAAATAGGCATGGAGATTATTTTAATCCTTATTCAATTATTTTTTCGCGAGATCTTAGGGATCTTCATAGATAAAACAATGGTTCCTTTTAATAATGTTTTAGAATGTAATAACATAATGGTAGGATTTTCCTTATATTATATAAATAGTAAAAATCTTATGTATGTGAAATTATTGAAAGGTATATATATTTATTTTTAAGAAATGAATGTAATAATATTCAAAAAATTATGAGTCTAAAAAACATTGTTCAAATTAAAGTTAAAGCTTAAGTTACTCGGTGATATGAAACAAACAAAAATAGAGACTATAAATTTCAAACCTAATATACCTGGATATGTTTTATAAACATTGAAATTTTGATTCTTTAATTTATTAAAAAAATTATATATTTACCATAGGGTTTAGTTAGTAACCCACATATATAAAAATCATATATTAATTTTATTTCATTATGCCTTCAACATTGTTAAAAAGATTTAATATATAAATATTTAGTAACTGAATATATATTTTACACAAGTATTTTCATAAAAAAATTTATAAGTACTTTTCCTTATCCTCAGTATTTTCACTTATCCCATGAGCTTGAGCAAACATGATCTTGTACTCTTCCCTCAAAATGATGTAGAAAAATAGGCCAATATTCTAGATTCCATAACTTTTAACTTTTAGCTTTATTTGAGCTCTTCCACATGCCAAAATGACCATGTTAAAAATATCATTGTTGTGCTAAGAGGTTCTAACCACTTAGGGATTTTTTCAATATTTTTATTAGGATATACATGATCATCTAAGGGTCCAAAATTATAATTTAATTATTTTTAAAAAAAAAATTATTTTTAAAATTTGTATGTTTTTAGGATTGGATGTTAACTTCAATTGAAATTAATCCCATAGGCTAATTTTAGCATTTAGATTATTTCATGAGATTTTTAGAGTTGTGCATGCTTACATGCAAAACTTATTATAAATAGTAACTATTAAAAATAACATTTGTTTATATTTTAGTTTTTTTAAATTGTTGCATGTCAACTCTAATTTTGAATTGAGGCTTATTTAGGCATGGTTTGGGTTATAATTATTTCAATTCATTAAATACAAACCAATACAAGTTATTTTTTTTAAAGATTTGACTATTTATAATTTATTATCTTGAAAGTTTTTAGGTTCATTTTCTAGTATCAGAGCAAATTAAAATCATGGAGTAAGACATGGTGAGAGGATGAGGAGATAATACATAGATAAATTGTAATATACAAGAGCTACAAATGTAAGTAGAATAGTTAAATAAGGTTATCACCAATTAGAGAAGAAGACAAGGTGGTTATGAGGACACAGATCGTGATGAAGAAGTTCAACAAGAAGAAGAAAAGCAAGAGCATCTACCATAAATAGAAGAGAGGATGGTTCAGGTTTTATAAGAAATAAATAAACTATTCAAGGTTGATGTTCTAGATTATGGAGATAGTTTAAAACTATAGTAGTTGATAGATTGGATGAATATCATGGATAAATTCTTTGAGTGGAAGACTATGAGAGAAGACGAGTAGGTAAAATTTGCATGCACTAAATTGAAATATCATGCAATGATTTAGTGGGATCACCTATAGAAAGAGAGATATAGGAAAGGTAAATATAAGATTAATTCATAAAAAAAGATGAAAAGAATCTGAGGGACAAATTTCTTCCTATGGATTATGCATAAGCCCTATATAGAAGATTTCAAAATTTGAGGTAAAAAGATCACATTATACAAAGGTATAAAAATGATTTCTATAATATTTATATATGAGTGGAGCATGATGAAATAAAAGAATAGATTGTTTTAAGGTATGTAAATGGTTTTAAATTTACTTTTCAAGATGAATTAAGCATGCATAGAATACTTTGCATGGAGGAGGATTATCAATTAGCTTTGAAGATAGAAGAAAAAAAAATTGATAAAATTTCAAAAAAAGGTATCTTAGTCCAAGAAGAGGCAGATACCCTCCAATAAGGGGATAATATGGATTTAATAGCATCAGAGTTGGGCCTAATACCAATAGAGGTGAATCATCACGTGGTGTAGAAAGGCAAGATGAGAATAGGGAAGGGTTTCAATACCAACAAAGAGGAAGTGGATTTCAAAGAGAATGAGGTTATGATGGTGCAAGAGGATGTTTTTTGAATCAAATTAGATCTTATATTTTTTATATATGTGGATAAGAAGGGAAAAAATCATTTGAGTGTCCACACTATCAAGATTTAAAAAGGAGGCAACAGGATCACCCAAGAGTAAATCTAGTTGAGGCTAAGATAGAAGAGAAAACTATTGAATTTGCACCTATAAATGTTGGAGAGAATCTCATGATTAGAATAAAAATGATCATTATTCAAATAAGGAACAAGTGAAGAATAAAGAAGGTGGTGATGCATGCCTATGATCAAATATTTTTTAGACAAGATCTACTTCCGGTGGAAAGGTATGCAAAGTAATTATAGATGGTGGTAGTTGTGAAAACATGGTTTCCAATAAATGATAGAGAAACTAAATTTGAAATGTTTAAATCATCCTAATCCTTATTGGATTGTATTTTTTAATAAAGGGAATGAATTTATAGTAGATAAAAGGTGCTTAGTCAAGTTTTACATAGTAAAAAGTTATAATGATGAAATATGATGTGATGTTATTCTGATGGATGCATGCCATGTGTTATTGGTAAGATCATGGAAATTTGATAGGAAAGTAATTCATGATGGATCAAATAACACATAAACTTTTTGTGAAGGTGGTACAAATGTAGTTTTGTTACCTCTTAAAAAGGAAGATAAGGCATAAATCATGCTCTCTACTAAAGAATTTATCCAAGAGATGAAGGTAATAGGTTGTTACTATGTATTAGTAGAAAATAATGAAGACGTGAAAATGGTGAAAATATGAATAGAAGCAGCAAGAGTGTTGAAAGAATATGAAGATATTATGTTTGATGAGTTACTAGATGGTTTACAATTGAAAAGAGATATTCAACATCACATTGATTTTATTCTAGGATCATCTCTACCCAATCAAGTAGCTTATATTATGAGTCTAATAGAACATGCATAATTAAATAAATAGGATATTGAATTTTAATAAATAAGTTGATAAGGGAGAGTATGAGTCCATGTTCAACACCAAAGTTACTAACACCAAAGAAAGATGGAAGATGGAGATTGTGTGTGGATATTAGAGCAATTAATAAAATTACCATCAAGTATAGGTTTCTTATACCTTGTTTAGATGATATGATGGATGTACTTGAAAGAGAAAAATAATTTACCAAGATTGATCTACGGAGTGGTTATTATTAGATTTGAATTCATGAAGGAGATGAGTGAAAAACTACATTCAAGACTAGGGATGGCTTATTTGAGTGGATGGTGACACTATTTTGATTATATAATGCACCTATAAGTGTTACAAGAATATATTGGTAAGTTTGTGGTTATTTATTTTGATGATATTTTGATATTCAGTAAGATTAAAGAAGAACACTTACAACATTTGAAAATGGTACTGGATTTGTTAAGAAAGGAGAAGTTGTATGTATTTTTTAATAAGTGTAGGCCTATGAAAATTAGTTTAGTATTTTTGGGATTCATAGTCTCATCAGATGGTGTGAGAATGGATGAAGAAAAGATAAAGGAAATTATTGAGTGGCCTATTCCAAAAATAATTATAGAGGTAAGAATTTTTCATGCTTTTGCAACTTTTTATAGAAAATTTATTATAAATTTTAATATTATTGTGGCACCAATAATAGATTACATGAGAGGGAAAGAATTTGTATGGACTAGAGAAGCCACAAAAAGCCTTGAAATTTTGAAGAAAAAGATTACAGAAAGATTAGTTTTAGCAATATCATATTTTAATAAAGTGTTTGAGGCTGATTGTGATGATTCATTTGTGGGAATTGGTGTTATGTTGAGTCATGAAGGTAAGCCAATAACATATTTCAATGAGAAATTGAATGAGGTAAGAATAAATTATTCTTCCTTTGATATTGAACTTTATGCAATTGTACAAGCATTAATACATTGGAGGCATTACTTGGTACCTAAGGATTTTATCCTATTTACAGATCATGAGACTTTGAAATATGTGAATACATAAAAGATGTTGAATAGAAGGCATCAAAATGGGGTTTCTTTATTGAAGGGGTATTATTTTATTTTGAAACATAAATATGGAAAAAAAAAATAGGGAGATGACACATTGATCTAGAGAGTAGCATTATTAACTATTATGGTGTGTGAAGTAGTTGATTTTGAAACTTCAAAGGAATTATATGATACTAATTCATATTTTAGCAAGGTAGTTAAGCAGTGCAGGAATCCATTAATAGGTGGAAAAGATACTATTAATGGTGATTATATTATATAATAAAGTTATCTCTTGAAAGGGAAATAATTATTCATTCCATTTAGGTCTTTGTGAGATAATATAATAAGAGAATTACATAATGGAAGTTTGGCTGGACATTTTGGTAAGATGAAGACAATAGCTTTGGTGGAGGAAAAATATGTCTGGATAAAAATGAAGATAAATGTGACAAGGTATGTTACAAGTGCAAGATATATTAGTTGACTAAAGGACATGCACAAAATACTATATTATACATGTCGTTAATAGTTCCAAGAGGACCATGGATAAATTTGAGTATGGATTTTGTGTTCGGATTACCAAATAAACAAAGAGGTAATGGTTCAATTTTTTTATGGTAGATATATTTTATAAAATGGTTCATTTCATTATATGTAATAAAACTAATGATGACACTAGAGTTTTAAAATTATTTTTTAATGATATTGTGAGATTGCATGGTATTCTAGAAACTATTACTTCAGATACGGATAAAACATTTGGAGGACTTTGTGGAAGAACATGGGTACTAAGCTATAATTCAATAGTGCATATCACCCACAAATATATGGATATATATAAGTTGTGAATAGGAGCTTGGGAAATTTGTTGAGATGCATAGTGGGAGAGAAGCCCAAGCAATGGGACTTGGCTTTAACAAAACTTGAGTTTGCATATAAAAGTTTAGTGAATAGATTAATATAAAATTCACCATTTCAAATTATTTATGGGAGAAATCCTATGGATATTATATATTTGGTATAATTACCAATTGCATGTCAAGTTAGTGATGATGTAGAAGCATTTGTATAGAATATGCAATAGTTTCAAGGAGTAAGAATAAATTTATAGGAAAGTAATGAGAAATATAGAGTGTTAAAAAGTATTATAATCATATCCAAAGTATTTGAATAAGGAGAGTTGGTAATGGTTTACTTAAAGAAATAAATGTTTCCAAAAGGCATGTACAACAAGTTGAAGTACAAGAAAATTAGACCATGCAGAAGTATGAAGAAAATAAATGACAATGCTTATGAGGTGAGTCTACCATAGAATTTGGATATCTCTCTAGTATTTAATGTTTTATATCTATATGAATTACATGGAGGATAATATAGTGATTATGACATAGATGAATAAATAAATTTGGAATAGCATTTTCTAAAGAAAAAGAAGGAAAAAATAGTATAGGTTTTGGATATGAAGATAGTGAGCACAAGGGATGGGAATTATAATAGGTATTTGGTGTAGTGGGAAGGATTGCCACAAAAAGAGAACACATTGATTATATAATGGGAGATAAATAAGATTTACAAAGAAAAATGGTATTAGTACAATCACGGTAACTCTCAGAAGTAAAATTATTTTCAACTAGAGGAGAATGATGCAGAAAAATAGGACAATATTTTGGAGGCCATAACACTTGACCTATAGTTTTGTTTTCACTCTTTCACATGCAAAAATAACCATCTCCAAAATTTCTCATTGGCCTAAGAGGTTTTATCCTCTTAAGGATGTTTTCAGTATTTTTCGGAGACCATACATGATCATCTAAGGGTCCAAAATTGTAATTTAATTATCTTTTTAGTTTTTTCTATTTTTAGAAATCGTATAATTTTAGGACCAGACATTAACTTAAATTTAAATTTATCCCATAGACTAACTTTAGCATTTAGAGTATTTTGAGAGATTTTTAGAGCTACGTGCACTTGCATGTGAAACTTAATATAAATAGTTGTTAACAATAGTGTTTTTTTAGATTTTAGTTTCTTTTTTAAATTTTAGCATGTCAACTCTAATTCAGTGTTACAGATTATTTAATCATGGTTTTCATTGAAATTATTTTCTTAAGCTTTACCTATTGATAATTTATTGTCTTGATCATTTTTAGGTTCATTACAAAATGTACAACTCATGTTCATATATGTAAATCATTAATGTATGCTTCATTTGCATGGCCTTATTGATATCACCCTTAAAATTAGATAATGATTTTATGTATGAATTTGTGACTTCTAGATTGAGATATATTTTGGAATATATGCCTTCTCACCTCTCAATGTGAAAAGGGTGATGTGAAAATCCTCAAACACTTTGTAATTCTCAACCAGTGCAATTTATAACATTGTAATACTTGTCCTTACACTTTAAAAAATCTAGGACAATAACATGTTTTGAATTTTTATATATTCTTATTTTATGAGTGATAATGACATCATCGAATGGAGATAACCCTTTATTTATAACAATTCCTTACACCTCATATGTGTTATAAGTTTATACATATCCTTGGGCATTCATTTAGATTCATTTTCATCTTGATTTATTAGATCATATGCAAAATTACATATATAATTCACTAACAACATTTAGTAAAATTTAAAACCACATAACAGCCTATAAAAAATGATATGAAGTATGAAAGACAACATGTTAGTAACAAAAGTTTCCTTGGGGTGTGCCATTAATGGTTCATTACAAAACATAAATTTTATGAAACATTTATATTTGAAATTATTTATTTTGTACTTTTGATTATGCCATTATTTAGTTAGCTTGAAAAAATAAATTTTATGTAAGAAAAGGAACCACATGTGACCCAAATAGTAAAGAACAATTTATCCCCATAAATAATTGATCAAATGTAATTACAAATATTTATTTAAATTTCATATACAAGACATCATTTTAGTAAGATTGTTGGACATTTCAGTGATACTCCTAACTTGACATATACATTCCTTAGGACAATAGAGCTATCAATTTCTACTAAATAAACTTTTAGGTTCAATACTAAACCCAAACATAGGAGCTATAAGATGTCCAAAATATTTATCAACATAAAAAACAACACAGAGCATCATGATTGTGTCCCTCTAACATGCTCATTATAATATTTTGAAATTATTTTTACGTCATCATCCCTCTTCCTCTTCCTCAAATCATGGTTTGCATGTATTTCGTAACCAATCAAGTGTTTTATGCACACCCTACATCAATAATTTTCTAAAATGAGATATGTGGAGGAAAATGAGAGAACACATGAACTAAATGTTATATTTCACTCCATCCAACCATGGTAAGTTGTCAACATACATAGTGATATGTGAACATGTACACTAGATCAGTAATATTTGATACTTTAACAACAACAAAATGTCAACACATCAACATGATAGCTTACATGTCAAAATCATTACATACCATACATATATAGATGATTTTAAGAGTATATGTGAACATAATTTCAATAATTAACAATGCATCATCATGAAAGACATCACTAAATACAATATCAACAGTCGAAGCATTTATTAAATTGTAGACAAATGACACACATCTTAATTGATAAAATATTTAAATGAAACACTTATATTCAAATTATAATGTGCAATTAATATGTATCATTTCATATCATACATGTTAGACATATCATGTCCAAGGCATTATTTATTATGAAATATCCATGTTCCTTAAATGGACATAAGAACTCATATCAAGGACACATAATTTGGAAATTGACTACCACTAAACTCAAATATATGTTTTTTTGAGACTGCCATGAAGACACTTGCATTTGAAATTGTTTGGTTTAATAAGCTTGATAAAAATTAAGAAGAAGACATGTACATAAATAATACAATTATTGGTTTACTAAATAAAAAGTGAATAAATGGGATCTATGAAATGCCTCATAATTCTTTCAATGACACCACGTCATCTCCATCAAAATCCTATACAAAATTTCAATACATGATACAATAAAATATAATGGTAGAGTAGAATGAAAGTAATGATAAAAAATAACATTTTGTAAGTGGCACCAACAAAAATGTTATCCTTGTTATTTACTCCATCTTTGCTTGAGAAAATGGTAACCCCAAAGGGTCATACTTGCTCCATAGGATTCATCTTTAGAGGACCAAAAAGTTATATTAGATCAATGTTGGTAACAAATACAAACTTATTACTAATTTGGACAAACATAGCCATTAACATTACTTATGTGAGGCAACTCGTGAGGAGCAATTTATTTTTTTGGTCCCCCAAGGAACCTTCTTACCTTTATGTTAAAGGTATTCCCTTGAATTAATACATTCATCATCAGTAGAATCTATATTATTGTGTTATCTCTAAATTATAGATGTTGATTTTTTCATAAATATCAATGTTATTATTGAAAACATAAAATCAAGTTAATTTTCAATCTATGCAAAATATTAAATAAATTGAGTATAACATGAGGTCCACTATTAGCAGCACCTTGTCATTGTTTAACCTTGTGCCTTTCACTCTCAAGTTCTTGATGAACTTATTATCACCTTATTCAGGCTTGCCTTTTCTATGACAAGTTATACTTTGAATAATATGCAAGAATCATGTCATTAATATACTTCAAGGTCATGTCACTAGTATTACATAGGTGAAATACATTCTCCCTTACCAAAAATGATCTTTCCAACCTATCTCTCTTGTTGATACTCTAGTTTTTCAGGATTCATTATATAGGCCTACATTTCACTTCTCTTTTTTTGTATTCTCTTCCCTTTCAATTAATTTTACAACTACTAAAACACACTAGGGGTCTCTTTATAAAGGGTTGTTAATCATGAGTTTTGAGATGGTGACTATTAAGTCTTTATGGTGACCCAAAAGGATGATCACCTTGACCACTAATTGTGTTGCATGCCATCAACATGCAATAATGCAAATGACACTTTTCAATACCCATATCCATAATCTTATACTCACCTATAGATATTCATTCAATAAAAAATAATTTTGAGGTTATATGCATAAATTAAAAAAGCAAATCATAATATCCTCAAAAACATAAATTTTTTCTTACATGGTTCGATTCGACATCCTTTGCATAATATTTTGATGCATCTAGAATGTAGTAATTCTCATTATCATCAACAAAAAATTTATCAACATCCTCATCAACCTTACCATAATCTAAATCCTCCTATTCATCATACACCAATGGTCAATAAAAATATATCTCTCTAAACATAAATAGAATAATAGAAATATATGATCACGATGGAGGAAAAAATAATACTTATAGCTAATAGACACATATGTGGGGATTAATTCATCATGTAGGTCATTATCCACCTCATCATTGTGGCTTCACTCCACCTCCTCTACCTAACATATAAAAAATCAACATGGAAAATCAAAGGGTATATTATTGACTAGTATAGGTACGTGAAAAGAAGAATCTATGAACATGAGAATCAAAGGAAGATTAATTTTGGCCAAAGCTTCTCCTATATGTTTTGAGATAATTTCATTCGATGATATATGAACATCCTCATCATTTTTACTCCATTCCCTCCCCTCTCATTATAATATTATTACATAAAAAATTATAATGTGGATATAAAGTTAGTAAATATTAAGTATTATACATATGGAACTAGTATATTAAATATGGCATGGCCATTTAAGAAAACATCATTAAAATTACTAGTTTTGTCCCATCATTTAAATATATGAGAGGAAAATAATGGAATGCCTACTGAGATTCCCTAGTGGGATATTGATGGCCATGGAATGGTTGTCTAGGCCTAGTGGGAATTCCACACCAACTGGTGAGTCCACCATGTGAAAACCTATTATGATCTATGATGAATATATGGGGAGGTCTAAACTTAGGGCATCCCCACAATTATGAATATTTTTTTATTTATTTCTCCTATATGAATCAATGTGATAAGATATTAGCATCAATGAACAATACTTAAATTAAAAATTTCACCTATAAGTGTAATAGTTAAAATTGTATACAATTTATTTGGCCTCAGATAAAATTAGTTGTATTAAATTATTTCCTTCTATTCCATCCACCATAAACATGGACCATTTAATAACAAAATTATTAGTTGGAAACATAAAATAATTTGCATAAATGTTAGTTTAGAATATGGTTTACAACATTGATCCTTATCTATGAATTGAAAAAATAGATTTAAAGTAATAGTTAGCACAACAATTAATTATTATGTAGAAGGGAATGAGAAACTAATTATTAATCATCATAACAAAGAAATCAAGGAATTCCTTATGCATCACCATCCTTCCATATTTATATGGAGTATGTGATTGTTTCACTTTTTAGTCCTTGAGTCACCATAGGATCATGGGATAAGAAGTTACCTGTATATTGCATGATTTCATTGGAAAAATCTAGGCACATCATGAATCAAAAATTATTTGTTCAAAAAAAAAAATTCAACAAACAATAGGAAAATAATAGACCATAGTTATTTTAAATTCACAAAAAATTCAAATGTAACATCCAACCTATAAATGTTTTGAGTTTCCTATAATTAAAATTAAATTCTAACCCTTCACCATCAAGAGTTATCAATAATCATATATTGTGTCCATGGTGTAGGAGCATAGCTTGAACTATGGGTTTTTTTGCAAACTTTACAATTTTTATCTATAGAATGTCTTGTTAGGTTAATAAAGTGGTGTTCCAATCCTCAGAATTTTCAAGTTTGTCCATTGAATCTGGAAAATGGTATTCCTATAGATACAAATAAATTTGAAGTTTTTAATTATAAAAATAGTTTTTAAGAGTTTTTTCATGTTCTTAGACATTTGGTGGTCATTATCCTTATTAGGCAAGTTAAGGGTGGTCTTGTGACATTTATTAAGTGATCAAAATGTCTTAATTCTTAACTACCCATGTCAAACTCAACCATGGTTGATTATTGAGTGGACTAAAAGGGTTAGTTATGAGGTTGGTGGAGCTTGCAATCGAATGGAAGTAAAGAAGAGAACAAAAATGTAACAACCACACTAAGTTTTACCAGAATATAGCAATCATTTTTTTAAATTAATTACACATATTCAACATATAAATTTCACCATGAGAAACCTAACTAGTGATATTTAACTAACTTTATTAATTTAGTTAACCCATAAGTTTATAGCTAATCCTCTTAGCTGAGGATCACCATGAACAAATATTAAAATCATGAACAATACTATATAAAAAATAAATACTACATCTAATCATAAATGAAATAATACAAATTTAGCCATGAATGATACAACATTACAACAATTGATGTAAAATTATTGTGTATAAATGTTTTAGTTTTTAGTAATACATAATAATATCTCAAATTGATAAAACATGATACAAATATCCTTTGATCAAATTCTATATGAATCAAAAGTATCCATGACTTAGTTATTGATATGTAATATCAAGTATAATACTCTCTTGCACTATCTACCAAATAAGAAGATTGCCCTCCCTTCATAGATGGGTAGATAAAGTTGGTACAAGAATCTAAAGTAATAAATCAAAACCCATGTGTTGAAGATATCTAACACATAATGTGTACCATAAATAAATCTATTATGATATGATATCACAAAAATATGAAAACTATATCAATATATGAAATGACAACGTTTAATTAAAACATTAATTTGACCAATGTTTTCAATAAAAATTTCTCTCTAAGATAAGTCAATTTCATACACACCACTCAATCTATATATTCCTCATCTTGCATTGATGGCACTAATTAAGCCATTGGAATCCATCCCTTTCTTATTTAAGGTCATGAATGCAAGATTCAGTAAAAATAAATACTAATATTAAAACCAATAGATTCATTCAAGCTATTTCCCTTTAGCTAATAAAAATTATTTTATGTACATAAATATCACATACATTCTTTTAGTCTGTCAAATGAAATGCAATGAATCCATAACATCTAGTTTATTACAAATAATAAACAAAATCCAAAAATAGTCCTAAATATAACATACTATCTGGGTAATGATTTATCCAGACTACCAGTTAATTAAACTATAAGTAACTTATAATGTTATTTCCTCACAACAACAAAATATATCACATAATTAAATTTTTCATATTCCACATATAAAAATATTTAGTCCAAAAATATTTATATTTAAATCTCTTAAATGCTATATTTTATACTTATATACGAACATTTAATTATAAACAAACATCATTTACATAATTTTATGATAATAACACATACATACATATAATAAATTGGGTAAGAATATACTATTCATACATATACATATACATATTTTATGAATTCACACATATAAATATATTATAAATAGTTCACTTTATACTTATACTCTTAAGATGACATCCACTATCATTCGCCTTAGAGTATATTGTATACCCTAAGTATACAATCAACTTCACAATAAAGGTCCCATAACCCATTTATTTAAACTGAGAAATTTTCATTTTCCTTCATAAATAAAATACATAGAATAATATCAAACATAGTTACTCATTCATCTATCAAAGTATTTAAGCCAAATGGATTAAATCAATCGATTAAAGTTTTCCATTTAAATTAAATACGAATAAGCAAATTATACACATAATCGACTATACCTGACTCATATTTTTAATAAAACAACACATTCTTGTCCAAATAAAGCTATGTTAAACATACATTTAAACCTATATACTTAGTCCTTTTCCTGATTATTTAAGACTCTTTCTCAATTCAGAAATAAATCCAAAGTATATAATATTACACAGTCACGTTTGAATAAAAGTGTAGTTCATAATTATAATGAACATAGTTATAATTAAACACTTACTATATAATATAATGTAATATGGTATATTTCCATGAATGAAGCTAAATTCATAACCTACAGATGGTCATTTACCTACATGTTTCTACACAATCGCCCATTAAAACCTGATGGTTCATGATACAGGTGTCTACACACACACGCGCGCGCGCGCACGTGCACACACGCGCACACACGCACGCACGCACGCACGCACGCGTGCACACACACACACACACACACACACACACACACACACACACACACACACACACACACACACACACACACACACACACACACACACACACACACACACACACACACACACACACACACACATTATCATAGTTAAATGTGTATATACTTATGTATATATTTGTATATATATTCACAATCCATAAAACCCATATTTTTAAAACCAAAAAGTCTAAATTGGTTTACACATTAGAATACCCATAAAGTCAAGATTTCTAATTCTATATCTCAAAATACACTAAATTAATATATAAAAAACTAATTTGAACCAACTAGATCAAGCCACAATGTATATACCCATCAAGAATAACTTTCCATTAAGGAATAAAAGTTTGACATAAGAGAGGAGTTTAGAATAGTATTTCATACAAGACTGAAACAATCATGGTAAGTTATATGGCTTTAACCAATACCATTAGGTAACACTTAGTTGAATGTGGGGTTCTATGGAGTTGAACCTTCCACAAGGCCCTACATATATCCCATATTTTTATATTATTTCAAATAATGAAATCCCAGTAACCAAAAAAATTCAAAAACCCATTCAATATTGTACGCATATGGTAATTTAATTACAAAACTTACCTATGAATTAAAAAGAGTCTATCTATAATATTTTTTCCCTTCCTTCAAACTATCACCTTCTTCACTTTCTATATATTCTCCTCTATGTGTAATGTGTCATCATGTTCAACACCCCTATTGTATTCTTTTTCACTGTTTTACTTTCCACCATTAATTATCACTTCAATTGACTAAATAAATTCATGAAAAAATAGCTCAACCAACTTCCACAGTCTATCACCATGTAATATATAGTAACCTCTATGATTTTATCCAAAATGATACTTAACTTGAAGTCAACGAGTGGTTAGAAACCCTAATCACTCAAAACTTCTTTTTTGCTAATTGAAATAATCATTTTATAATCCCAAATATAATTCCATGCCATTGACATAAGTTATTACCTAATCGACTTCCAAAATTGATAAAATAATTAATAAAATACAAGTCTCAAACTTCATACTATACCATGTAATGATTATCGACTTAGTTGATACTAACTTTCCATGCAAAGTTAACTACTCATTTAAAATTTAGTCTGGCAATGTATTTGAAGACTATAGTTTATGTTTTCATGTCCTCACAAATAAAGTTTTCAACAAAATTATTTCCTTAAATCATTTTATAAAAATAACCAATTTCTAATGTACTTTGATTATTAAACTTTTGATCAAACATTTAATCAAATACATTATCTTTTAAAACAATGCTATTTATATTTTGATATTTGAATTAAACATATTATTATTATTATTATTATTATTATTATTATTATTATTATTATTATTATTATTATTATTATTATTATTATTATTATTATTATTATTATTATTATTATTATAGATCAAATAACAACAATGGAATTTATCATAACATCATAATGTTATGCTACACAACCATACCCAATTAAGTAAGTAAATTAAAACATAAAAAATTCAACCAAATAATTAAATCAAATAATATAAGCTATGTACAATCATTAATTTATAAAAAACACTCAAAAAATCATTGTCATCACTAACAACAACTAAATTAGTGAAAATGTACAAGACCACAATAGTAATTCAAACTTAAAGCAAAGCATACTAAAACTATCTATCAACCAACACAAATGTGATGTGTGTGAGGGTTTTCAAATTTGTTATCTATCATTTCCCAATGTATTAATATAAACCACTCTCTCTAATGATTCTCTCCTTCTATCACACACTGAGGGAAGAATCAGTGCTACATCAACACCATAACAATGAAGAAAGTTAGCCTAGAACATCATTATACCTATAAAATAATGTGGTATAATTATCAAACATTATCATAATATATAAAATTAAAAATTATTGATAACTCATTGAAAAATAATCATGTAAATTAACACAAACTATCTCATAATTAGCATATGTCATTAAGCTTAATCAAATATTAGTTAACCAATTAGTCAACCATAATAATCCATAGATCAAACACATTATTTAGCTTAGAGAGAAATCAATATGAGACAAAAAAAATTAATAGGGTAAGCAAGGAAGAAAAGAGATAAGGTGGGGAATATCAATAACCCTAAATAAGCTAAAGAAAGAGGTAAAAAGTCCAAAAAAATGAAGGATTGAGAGGATTGTGTGATAGACTATGCAATGTAGTAGTCAATAACCTTTAATTGAATGTTGTATATATATTATGTGTAAGTCAGTCTATTTGATTTTTTCAAATATTATTTTTACTTTGTTATATAGTATTTTCACATTACATACCTATAAAAATGAAATAGGTGTTTGATAAGTTTTATGACAGTCATGAAAATGTTGTTTTTATCCCTTTTGAGATTGGCTTATTACAAAAAATATGTGGCTGATATATACATGGATTTGTAGATTCCTTTTAAGTTTTGACTTGATTACATGTACTATAAATAGAATTTATATTGATTTTCCATGTGCTACTTATACACACTCCTCAACCCCAAACTAGTGTTTTGAAAGCATAAAATCCAATATACCATTAAATAGAACCATCAAAATGTCTAGAATTTTTTTTATAATTACATTGTGGTTAAATTTGACCATTGAAAGTGGTTTTAGTATTTATATCCATTTGGAGGGAAATTTATTAGAGAAACACAGTCTATAGACCTATGAATAAGGTCTAGAAAGTCATATTTCCCTATTTTCTTGTAAAAAATAGTATAAATAAGCATAATACATTATACATTATATTATTTAACATTATTATGGGTATAAAAATCCTCTACAAGTCATTAAGTGTGTTACTTGAACCTATATTTGTAAGAAAAAGGTTAATAGACCTATTCAAGAGCATATATTTTAATGGATTGTAAACAAAAAGTATTTTATAAAATATAATGATGTCTCCACCACCACAACATTAGTGGTATTATAATACTTTGTATAAAGAAAATTATAACCTATTAAAAAAAATTTCAAAATAATGACTAGAGGTAGATCAACTGATTATATGATGGATTTTAGATGGATTTAAACTAACAAAATATGAAGTAAAAAACATGTTGACCTTGTAATCAATCATCACACATATTACCAAAACCAATATACTCTAAAACATTCATGAGTAAGGAGTGGGTATAATTTTCCAAATAATTGACCCTTGAGGAGGAAGTGCAAAGCATGTCAACCTTCCTAAGTTGGATGGTGTTGTAAAGTAATCATGTGAATTGAGTCCATCAATGAATTGACTAGGCTCCCTCCTTTTGATGGTAATTTTTATTTGGGATGGAATTTTATAATAAATTCTTCATAGAAGAATAAATATCCATGTATGAGAACAATATTAACAAAATTGAGGATTATCTCACTCAAGTCAACCCAAAACATTGGGGCATATCAAATGGTAATTAGAAGTCTGTAGCATATAAGGGGAACCCAAGGTTGATCAATATATCATATTTATTACTTCTAAGAAAGGTTTGGGTGTAGGGATGTATATGATAGTGTTGAGAGAGAAAATGAATAATCAACACAAATTTTCATAATGATAAGGATCATATTGTAATATTCTCATTATAGACAGTTAGTACCCATGGATCAAATCCTTTAATACCCCACAACTTAACTTCCATAAAATAATAATTTGACATAGTTCAATGATGATATACTAAATAAATGGTAAGAAATTGTAGGATATTCATCAAAACATGGAGTGTAAAAGGGTAGATAAATAAACGTCATTGGTTGTACTTATTAGAAACATTGGAAAGAGCAATGAAAAAATTCAATAAGAAATTTAATGTCTTGATAGATGACAATGAGCTTGTTGTTGAAATATATCATACAAATAAAGATAAACATGAGAATGTGTAATTTGATAACAAAATACAAAAATAATTATTAGGGAAAACTTGATAAAGAAACATTAGACAACTTAAAGATGTGATGGTTCTATGAGGTGCTCATACCCTCATTATGGAGGAGGATGAAGGTGTTTCCATTTTTGTTTTACAAGGATGCATACCATATATAAAATGTGTCCACTAACATTGATGGCGATGTTCTTATAGGACATCTTATTTCATCATTGCCTATTGAATTCATCCTTACCTTGATAATAAATATTGTTAGATTTACAACTATCATATATCCAATAGCAATAAGTCAATAAATGTATTACAACTACTACATTTAAATAATTTTTCATCATCTTGTCTCATTTTATCACCATGAGAAATAAGTGTGAATAAAGAGGGGAAAAAGGTGTTGTCATGTTTAACCTACAATAATAATGATTTTTCAATGATGGTATTTAAGGTACTATGTATTAGAGGTACAATTACTAAGAGTGGGGTGAATCATTGAGCCCGGATATTTCCATTTCAATTCCAATCCTTTCAAACTATTAAATAATCAACATATATCAACTTGATCAAGCAATTTTTACAAGAGATATCATTCATTCAATGCATACAAAAGATCAAAACACATAACGCATAGTTCTTGTGGGAAACCCTCATGGGGAATAAAATCCACTCTCAATCCTACAACACATGGACTACTTGTCCTATAATAAATTACAAATAAGATAATTTTCAACCCCTTTAGACCAAAAAACCTTGATCAAATCCTCCTAACAAAAGGCCTTTAGTGAAACACTTATTTCACAAGGAAAAACTACCCCTAAAGAAGATTAAGTGTTTTAGACCCTCCTTTAAACACCTCCATATTAGTATTGATGTCTTCAACACCTAATAATCAATCTATGTATTTTTAACACCTACACAAACTTCCTCTCTATCTCATACAATCCTTTCACATGGGCATGCCACAATCTCTCTCCTTCTTCACTCAAACTATCCTCATATGCACACTCAAACCTCTTTGCATATCCTCAAACTAAAATATCATTATTATATGATCATAATTATGACTTACAATTTATACACTTAATCAACAAACAAATCTACTCATCAACTCACCAAACAGGCACACTATGCATCCTTTTTTCTTTGCTTCAATGCATACTCCACACATATAAGTATTGTATAAGTCTTTATTCCCTATTCAAAAGTATATAAACCATCACCTTTGGTTTAAATATTTATATAAAATTCATAAATATCAATTCCATAAACTTTTCTTGTTTTCCACAATACATTCCTTCACCCTTAAGGCATCTTACATGGGTCACACTTAAGCACAACTCTCTTTCAAATAGGCCTAAACTAGTTTTTAGGTCCTATGATGCCCCATTCACCTCTTCGGAACTTATCTGAGAAAAATAAGAACACATTAACAATTTCCAACTCATTTACCTATGTCACATAATATATAGGTCCTCCTTCAGTTCCCATATCCATCACAATACCCTTCTACTTAAGCACAAATTGCTCAAACAACATTTTGTACAAAAACCATTATGAGTGAACACAGTCAATTTTTAAACCTTTATTCATACTTGATATGATTATTAAAACCTTAATAATAAACAAAGAAAATATTCATTAAGTCTACAACACTTCCCAATATCTAATTCATCAAGATATGTCGAAATAATATCAAAATAAGCTCAAAAATCCTTCTTGGATTCTTAATAGACAAACGATGAACATATATTTAACTTTGAACCTCAATATATTTTAATATACATAATTTTGGATCTTCAAATTTATATTTTCATATGTTACTTGGAGTCTTCTACAAATTCACTTTTTACTAAACTATCAAATTCTAATTGGATTGAAAGTTAAGACCCAAAAACTAGACACTAGTCTTTCCTTCATTAAATTCAAATATTTGAATTCAAATAGTCACAATTAAACATCAACAACTTTGATTTCATATCATTTCCTCACATATTCATATTAAATTTTTACCATAAATCTTATTTTAACTTTAATTCATAGTACACCAATTCTCAAACACTAAACTTTGAATAATTGACCTCATCTCATGCAATCTTGTAATATTGATTCAATGTGCACCATCAATCTTTTGTACGTAGCTCGATCATTAACAATGCTAAATAGTTGTCAATTTTAAATATTTAATTTAATGTACAATATTTATATTAATCATTAAATACACTCACTCATTATTTTTCCTTGGAAGAAGCTCGATCTTTATCTCTGCTCAACGTTAAACATCAAACACATGGCACCATCTTGCTACATTTTACAATAAACACACTTCATCAATCCTTTTGGAAGGAGATAAATATTTAAAAATTTTAACCAATAAACACTTTGACCCATTTTAATTACTTTTCATTGTATATCTAGATGTATGATCTCATGTGAACCATTGGATCTTCATTTGGTCCTTGCTTATCTACCTGGAAGGCCAACTTTGCACCTTCATATATTTTTATTTATTCAATTGCATGTTACAAAAATTTGACCATATGATCTCCTCACATAGGATAATACAACCCTATAACAATATACTCATAAAAAACTCACATTTTTGAGATATAATGACATTAAAATGTCTCCTTAGATTTATCTATTCATAGAGCCAACTATGTCAAGAACTATCTAGAAAGACCAACTTTGCACATGCATAGATTTTGTCATGCTTCAATGCTTGACCTAAAAGTTAGTAAAAAATAATTAAGTGAAAAATTAAACAAACCCATAATATCACCTTCTCCTAAAACATCCAAATGTGTGAGATATCCCACCATCAAAATTCCTACTTAGCTTTTTTTGCCACATTATAAATTTTGCTAAGTATGCGAAAAGACTATCAAAATAACTGAGAACCCGACTTTGCACTCACATATATTTTGTCTCATTTCATCTCTAGAATTTATAATTTTCACATAGACACTAGGGACTAATGTGACCATAACCATATGATAAACTCCCTCTGACACATCCATATGTGGCAATTATGACATCATCAAACTACCTACTCAAATTTTCTACCACTAGACCCAAAATGTCTAGATGAAAACAATGATCAACTGGATGAAATCCACACATGAACACAAGAATTGAAAGAATATAAAACATCTTATATTACCCATTTTACATTCTCAAAACTCCATTCTCATCCTTGAATGTCTCTAACCATGCCAAAACTAAATATCAACCAAACATCCTTCAAGTATACTAAGACAAGCACATTGCACACTTTGTCATTATCATTTAGACTATCAAGGCACTTCATTCACTCACAAAGACACCTCCATGACATCACAATTACATCATTAACAACAATCCAACAATCTCCCCCTTTATCATTGATGTCAACATACATCATACAACTCACCTTCCTTTTATCGTTTTAAGAACTCTCATAATAAGAACTTTCTCCCTTATTAACACAATGATAAAGTGGGAACCAACTAATCCTAATAATCTAAAAATATTATCATTCGGATAATACCATCTTATAAATATATTACAAACTCCCCCTTACCTTGAGCCTACCTCTTTTTTTCCTTGACAACATCCTTCTTGCTCCATGCCAACACTCTCTTCAACCAAGCACTACAACCAATGAAGAAAGAACACAATAAAGTAATAAAACCTCATTAAACTCATGAAAAAAAATTATAGGGAGTCTCCCTAAGATTTTTCAGCCATTTCACATCTTGAGCATCTTTAGATCTCTATACACCATGAAGAATCACCACACAGGCTTACTAGCCTCTTCTCTCAAGCCACCACAGGGACCGCCAATATAACTTCATGCCACTCACCAAATAGGACAAATTTTCTCAACAAAATTTATAACTCTCATTGAACTACTAATTCCATGTTATTTTTGGGAAACCAATCAAAAATAACACTTCTTCTTACTAGGCCTATCTAGTATACTTGTATCCCTACTTGGAACTTACAGAGCCCACAATTTTTAGTAGATGCACCTTCAAGACATAAATATTCATATCTAGTAAAATTTTATATTCCCCATAAATCTCACAAATTTAAATCACCTAGATAATTATTTACAACATACTTCCTTCACAACCCATACTTCTTTCACAAACCAACTAGCCAATTAGGCCTCCATCTTGACAAAAACTTGAATAACATGAAAACCAAAAACCTTCCAATCTCTGTGAAGCTTGATTTAAAAACCCATTTGGCTTATTCATCCTATTAAAAATCCTTATACCTCAAATCACAAGGAATACCACTTTTCTAATAAAGTCTAAAACCCTAGAATATCAAAACAAATAGAGTTAACAAACCTCCTTTTGGTCAATGTCCACCTCTAAAACTTCTTATATGCTTGGAGATAGCCATTACACACTTATAGACTAAGATTTTAGATTTCACATATTTGGGAATACATACATCTTATAACCCATTTTAGGCCTACTTGCCCTTAAGCCAAAATGGAGAAAATTGAGAGCATTCAAAAATCTTCAATTTGACTTCAACATACCTTCAGACCATAAAACCACTTGAAGCAAGCTAGAATAAGGTCAATAGACCTTTTTGAGCATCAAAATATTATTGACATTACATAAATCTCATTAGGCCACCTTGAAACATTCATTCTGACGTTGTTTCCAAACCTTGCACATACTACCAACATTCTTTTATGATAGAGAACACTAAATAGGGCTCAACCATGCATTACAAGCATGTTACCAACTGATGAAAACATTACATATTCTCCATATAATTTTCCATTAGTTCCATATAGCAAAAATGAGACATCAACATCATGAACACACACCTTAGGGTTTGTATACATCAAACCCTTAAGTCACTATCTTTCATCCCTTGGGCTAGTTCTTCCAAAAAAAAGAGCAAACTAATCAATGGAAGAACATCTTGACACACAGGTCTAATAATCAACAAAAATCCTTCACAGTAAGCTAACACATCTTCTCATGACCTTATTTTTCTTGCAACATCAATCAAGATCCAACCAACATCCACCATGCTTCCTCTTTGATAAAGAGAGAATAAAAGTCCCAAAACTCTGTAGAGTCTCATATCTCCATTTTTCACCTGACTTGTAGTCTTTCTTGACTTTGAATGAATTTTTGACTTAATTTTTTTCTTTATATTTTTCAATAAATGTTATAAATATAAACTCTTGACTTTCATACATGTATATCATGGCAAACAAACCATCTTTGATCTCAGTCTGATCTCTTCTAACATGCTTAGGTTTCCTTACCCATTTGTGACCTCTTCCTTGCACACTATGAGCTCCATACACCTTATTTTGATTTGAGAACTCATTCAACCTATTCTTTCAATACCTAACAATGTTACTAACTTTATGACCTTTGAAACAAATAATATCACTCATACCTTTTGCTTGATGATGATTGTGATCTTCCTTTTTTATCTAGATAGAAGATAAATTATTTATCTTCTTCATATCTGATTCCTTCTTTTTTGTAGTAGGTAGTCCATCTTGATCATGAGTATCCTTCATAATATTTGGTCTTAATACTATTAAGTGAATTTTAGGAGCATCTTTCTTCTCATCAAAACTTCACTGCATCTTCAAACTATTCTTGCAAAATTTGGTAATATGTCCTATTTTATTGTAATTATAGAAAATAATATCATTCAACATACCTCTTCATTGATCTGAGTTATGATTTATCCAAGACCAATTGCTTCTTCTTCCAAGGCTTCATGAGGACTCATTCTTGACTAACATCCTTATACAGTCCTTAACTCTATGACCATACTTTATAACTGTATAACAATGACCATGAAATAAACTAGCCTACAATGAAGCATTTGGTTTTGTAGCAAACCATGTTGTATTGCTTTCAAAGGTTGCATTCTCCTTGACATATTCAGGATTCTCATGCTTATCTTCTAGCATATTCAACTTAACTAGAACAAGCTCATGCTCACTTTTTAATGAATTCATTTCAACTTTTAGCTAATTACACTCGTCTTCTTTTGTTTTCAAATTTGCCTTTGTAGTCCTAAATTATTCCTCAATATTACGGATCTTCTCTTCATCCTCTTTGGCCTTGTTGGCCATGTCTTTCAACATATATTCTTTCACTTCTATAAACTTGATATGTTCATGATACTTCTTTTATTCTTTCTTGAATGTTCCTAATAAACACACCTAAAGAGAACTAAATTGTGCTTCAAGACCTTTGATCACATACCTCATCTTGTGATTCCTCCTTATGAAACTAGCTCCTATATCCACTTCTTCTTCCTCACTATCATAAAACACTTCTTCATCATGCAAGATGTCCTTTCCTTTTGAACATCTTTCTCTAGAATATTATAGTGAAACCTTGAGTTTATTGATAACCTTCTCATCCTCTTTAGCATCTTTATTCAAAGTACATTTATTTTCCTCAAGTGCCTTGATCATAGTCTTCCACTATTGATTCTCTTTCTTTAACTGTTTGGCCATCTTTGTACCTACATAAGATCTCCTTTAAGTGGTTAAGCTTCCTCCAAAGGACCTAATCTAATAATTATTATTAGAGGTACAATGACTAAGTGAGGGGGGTGTTGGTGGGGTGGGTGTGTGAATCATTGAGCCCAAATATTTCAATTTTAGTTCCAATCCTTTCAAACTATTAAATAATCAACATGTATCAACTTGATCAAGCAACATTAACAAGAGATCTCATTCATTTAATATATACACAAGATTAAAACACATAACACATTATTCTTGTGGGAAACCCTTATAGGGATTAAAACCCACTCTCAAGCCTATAACACATGGACTACTTGTCCTATAAGAAATTACAAACAACAAACTAGTCAACTCCTTTATACCAAAAAACTTTGATCAAATCTTCCTGACCAAAAACCTTTAGTGAAACACCTGTTTCACAAGGAGTAACTACCCCTAAGGAAGATCAAGTACTTTAGACCCTCCTTTGAACACCTCCACCTTATTATTTATGTCTTCAACACCTGATGATCTCTATGTATATAACACCTACACAAACTTCCTCTCTATCACATACAAGCCTCTCACATAGGCATGCCACATCTCTCTTCTTATTCACTCAAACTCTCCTCGTGTGCACACTCAGACCTCTTCACATATCCTTAAACTACAAGAGTACTATTATTTCATCAAAAATATGACTTGAAAGTCATACACTTAGTCAATAAATTTATTTTCTCATTAACTCATCAAGCAGGCACACTACCTATCCTCTCTTCTTTGCTTCAATGCATATTCCACATATGCAAGACATTCACAGGTCCTTTTTCCCTCTTCAAACATATAGAAACCATTACTTTTAGTTTCACTATTTATAGAACATTCATAAATATTAATTCCATAAACTTTCCTTGTCATCCACAATAAATGATTCACCCTTAAGGCATGTTACATGGGTCACACTTAAGCACAACCTCTTTCAAATAAGCCTAAGTCACTTTTTAAGTCATATGATACCCACTCACATCTTTTACACTTATCCAAGAAAATTAATAATATATGAACACTTTCGAACTCATGGACCCATGTAAAATGATCTATAGTCCTCTTTAAGTTCCCATATCCATCACAGTACCCTTTTGTTTAAGTACAAATTGCTCAAACAACTTCTATACATCAACCATTATGAGCAAACACAAAGTTAGTTTTTAAATCTTTGTTCATATTGGCTATTATTGGTTAAAACTTCAAAATGCACAAATAACATCCTCATAGAGTCTACAAAACTCTATAATAGCTAATTCATCAAGAGATATTGAATAATATCAAAACAAGCTCAAACATCCTTCCCAGCTTCTTAACAGATGAATAATGAACATAGTCAACTTTAAACCTCAATATCATTGATTATACATACTTTTAGATCTTTAAATTTATATTTCCATATGAAACCTAGAGTCCTATACAAATTTTTTTTTACTTGACTATAAAATTCTACGTAGATCGAATACTATGGCTTACAAACTAGACATTGGTCTTTCTTTCATTAAATTCAAATGGTCAAAATTAAACATAGACCACCTTGCTTGCATCTCATATCCTCACATATCTAGACCATTG
Organism: Torreya grandis; assembly: GCA_037957365.1. Classification (NCBI taxonomy): domain Eukaryota; kingdom Viridiplantae; phylum Streptophyta; class Pinopsida; order Cupressales; family Taxaceae; genus Torreya; species Torreya grandis. Next base: position 636,274 of record JARHVA010005371.1, on the reverse strand, counting down.
ATATTCTTAAAACTTTAACACATAGTGTGCCAATGCTCAAACATTAAACTTTGAATAGTTGACCTCATCTTGTGCAATCTTTTAATATTGACTCAATGTGCACCGTCGATCTCCTATACATAGTTTGATCTTTAATAATGCTAAACAACTATCACTTTGACCTCTTGAATTTAATGTGCACCATTGATCTCAATTAGTAAGAACACTCACGAACCATTGATCCTTGAAAGAATATCAATCTCTATCTCTACTCAATGATAAACTTTGAACACTTTCCACCATCTTGTTACATCCTGACATCTTGGAATAAACATGCTCTATTTATCCTTTTATAAGGAACTTGATCTTTAACTTCATTAACCATCAAACACTTTAACCCATTTGACTTACTATGTACTATTGATCTAGATTTATGCTCTTCTATGAACCATTGGACCTCATTTAGTCATGATCTTTAACATTATTTAAAATAGACTAAGTATGGGAGCCCTTACCTATCTACCTATAAGGCCAAAATTGTACCTTCATATCTTTTTCTTCGCTTAAGAGCAAGATTTAAAAATTGGACCATATGATCTCCTCACATAGGATAATCCAACCATATAATAATCTACTCCTAAAACTCTCACACATGTGAGATATAATGGAATTTAAATGTCTCCTTATCTTTATCTATTTTCAAAGCCAGCTATGTGAAGAAATGTTTGGAAACACCAACTTTGCATATGCATAGATTTTGTCATGCTTTAGTGCTTGACCTAAAAGTTAGCACAAATCAACTAGACATAAAATTAAGGAAACCCATAATATCACCGTCTCTTGAAACATCCACACATGCAGTATATGCCACCATAAAAATGTCCACTCAGCTTTCTTTTCCATATTACAAATTTGGTTATGGGAAAATGCTATCAAAATACCTAATAACCCAACTTTGCACTTGCATATATTTTGTCCTGATTCATCACTAGACTTGAGAATTTTTTCATAGAAACTAGGGACTAATTTGATCACAACCATATGACCAAATCCCCCTGACTCATCCACACATGATAATTATGACATCATCAAACTGCCTACTTTGATTTTATGCCACTAGACCCGAAATGTCTAAATGAAAACAATGATTAACTAGATCAAATAAACACATGAACATAAGAATTCAAAGCATATAAATCCTCTTATATGACCCCTTACACATTATTAAAACTCCATTCTAATCCTTTAACATCTCTAAACATGCCAAAACTAAAGATCAACCAAGCATCCTTTAAGTATACTAAGACAAGCACATTGTACACTTTTTCATTGTCACTTAGACTATCAAGGCACTTTAACCACTCACTATGACACCTCCATAACATCATTAATAACTCTCCAACACTATGAGAATTATAAAATTTTCCAATCTAGAAGTATGAATTTGGGGTGCAAGAATGTATGTTCCTTGAACTTTGGGTTGCAATTTCATGTTTTAGTTAATGTCATTCCTTTCAATACTAACTTTTTTTACATGTTTTTTGCATCCTACCACTTTATTTTAGATTATTTTCAACTAAAAACTCACTAATTATGTGTTCTACAAGATGGCCACATAATAGGCGTTGATGTCGTGGTATAGATGATTATAATGGTTTGTTTGCAGGGTAGGTATGGAACTTATATTGTAATGTTTTCTTTTGTGTTTTGGATGGAGAACATTTGGTTTTAAATGGAGTGAGTGTTAATAATGGAATATTTTTTTATTAACAAGACACTTTTAGGATCTTTTGTGAACACAAAAATATATGTGGGCCCTACATTGATATCAAGTAGTTATGGTGGTCTTCAGGTATATAGATATAAAATACAAAGTGTTTGCATGAGGGGTATAGAGATCCATTTCTTAAAAACCAAGGTATTGTTTCATATATATATATCTATATATATATATATATATATATATATATATATATATATATATATATATATATATATATATATATATATGGAGGATTTTTTAAAGTTCTTATGCCATCATTATGAAGGGTACCTTTGGGTTTCTTAGGTTATATATATATATATATATATATATATATATATATATGGAGGATTTCTTAAAGTGCTTATGCCATCATTATGAAGGGTACCTTTGGGTTTCTTGGGTTATATATATATATATGGAGGATTTTTTAAAGTGCTTATGCCATCATTATGAAGGGTACCTTTTATATATATATATATATATATATATATATATAACCCAAGAAACCCAAAGGTACCCTTCATAATGATGGCATAAGCACTTTAAAAAATCCTCCAACTAACAAGGGAAGAGAATGGCATCAGTACAAGAAACCAGACTTGTATCCATATCTAAGATATGAAATATAGGGTGACCTATAGGCCTATAATCACCATAACACCACCCAGGAAACCCAAAGGCACCCTTCATAATGATGGCATAAGCACTTTAAAAAATCCTCCAACCAACAAGGGAAGAGAATGGCATCAGTACAAGAAACCACACTTGTATCCATATCTAAGATATGAAATATAGGGTGACCTATAGGCCTATAATCACCATAACACCATGATTGAGGTACACAAGTTCTATTGATGTTTCTCACCACAAGGTTGTGAGTCAACACAAAGGGAATTCCATACCATGTAGACAAAAAATAGTTCATCAAAGTAGAAACATATGTAACAACATAGAACTGCTCCATTGATTTTCTCTTCATTATTCTCCAAAATGTTATTCTACTAAACCAAAACATTCCATATCATCATTGTTTTTACAACTACCCAAATTAGTCATATTCCTTTGTTTTATAAATGATACAAAACATTACTCACATGGGTGATAGGAAAAGAAGCATAGCAGTCACATTCATTCTTTATTACATAATGCATAGTTAAAATGACAAATATTAATCAAAAATCACATTACACATAATCTTTATAGACTTTGATATCTATACATAAATGATGTATAAAAATAGACCATAGACAATGCAAATTTTAAACATAAACTTGTTTGTGAGTGTGCTTGTAGTCATAGAGGTATCTCTTTGTGCCTCCTTCCAACCAAGTTACACCATAAACCTGATATGAAAACCCTTCCAATTACCTCCAATGAGAAAACCCCTAAATTCATGGGTATCTAGTTTTAAAAACGTCTACATGGGTATAGGTATACAGTTTTTAAAATTGGGTGATTCTTATGAAAGGTTTGTTTTTCATGTGGTTCGTTATTGTTATATCTTTCTTCCTTTGTTTCAGGGTTTTGGGGTCCCTTCAAAACCTATTTTTACCTTAATCTAAAACATTTGAAATCTTCCTAATTAAATGCATGTGATGGAAAGTTGTGTGGTTCCAATCAACTTAAAATAGAAATGATGGTTCACAAATGAAGTCTATTGATCTATTTTGTTAATGGTGAAGTTTAAAATTAGTGATGAAGGCATGGAGGGGTGGTTAAGCTAGCCAACGATGGAGGATTAGTTATTAACAAAGTTTGTGATGATTGCCAAGGGGGAGGTTCACAATGGTTGGGGAAATAGGGGTGGTGTACACACTACATCAGTAGTGCATATTAGTTAAGCACAATGATAAAAAAAGCTTATGTGCAAAAGAATGTGCTTTCTACCAACTCTTAACACATTATACTGATGTGCACAAGAATGTCTTATAAACCCTCATTTGAACACCTCTACCTTATTAATAATTTCTTTATGATAAATATCTATTATTTTTAACACATACACAAACTTCATATCTATCTCATACAAGCCTCTCACATAAGCATGCCACAATCTCTCTCCTTCACTCAAACTATCCTTATATGCACACTCAGACCTTTCGCATATCCTCAAACTACAAGAGAACTATTTTGTCATCAAAAATATGACCTTCAAGTCATAAATTTAGTTAAAATTTTGATTTTCTCATCAACTCATCAAATAGGCACACTACTTATCCTCTCCTCTTTACTTCAGCGCATACTCCACACATACAATCCTTTCACAAGTATTTTTGTTCCCTCTTTAAAAATCTAGAAACCATCACCTTTGGTATCATTATTTATATAAAATTCATAAATATCAAGTCCAAAAACATTCATTGTTAGCCACAATACAAGCCTTCACCCATAAGGCATCTTACATGGGTTACACTTAGGCACAACTCTCTTTCAAATAAGCCTAAGTCACTTTTTAGATCCTATGATGACCCAATCACCTCTTTGACACTTATTCAATAAAAATAAGAATAAAAAAACACTTTTAAACTCATGGAACCATGTCACATGATCTGTAGGTCATCCTTAAGTTCCCATATCCATCACAGTACTATTCTGCTTAATTACAAATTGCTCAAACAATATTTCATACAACAACCGTTATGAGCAAAAACATAGTTAGTTTCTAAACCTTTATTCATACTAGATATAATTGGTTAAACCTTAATAATGTACTCAAAACATTTTCATAGAGTCTACAACACTCACCAATATCTAATTCATCAAGAGATATCAAAACAATATCAAATCAAGCTCAAACATCCTTCCTAGGTTCTTAACAGATGAATGGCAAACACACAATCAAATTTGAACCTCAGTATCTTTGACTATACATACTTTTATATCTTCAAATTTATATTTTAATATGTGCCTTTGATTTATCTATAAATTATATTTTTACTACACTATCAAATTCTACCTAGATCAAATGTCATGGCCTAAAAACCAAACACTGGTCTTTCCTTCATTAAATTCAAATATTTAAATTCAAATGATCACAATTAAACATCAACCACTTTGCTTGCATCATATGTACTCACATTTTCAGATTAAATGTGCACCATCAAATCTTATTTTAACTTTAATGTATAGTGCACCAATGCTTAAACACTAAACTTTAAATAATTGACCTCATCTCATGCAATCTTGTAATATTAACTCAATGTGCATCATTGATCTCCTATATGCAACTCAATCTTTAACAATACTAAATAGTTTTCACTTGGACCTCTTGAATTTAATTTGCACTATTAATCTCAATCAATATAAATAATCACTCACCATTGATCCTTGGAAGAAGCTCGATCTTTATCGATGCTCAACTTTAAACATCAAACACTTGGCACCATCTTGTTGCATTCTGACATCTAGGAATAAACACACTTCATTGATCCTTTTAGAAGGAGCTAGATCTTTAAATTCATTAACCAATGAACACTTTGACCCATTTCATTTACTATGCACCATAGATTTGGATGTATGATATCCTACGAAATTTTGGATCTTTATTTGGTCTTGATCTTTAACATCGTGCAAAATCGACTACATATGGGAACCCTTGCTTATCTACTTGGAATGCTAGCTTTGCACCTTCATATCTTTTACTTCACGCAAGTACATTTTCTAAAAATTAGACCATATGATCACCTCACATAGGATAATTTAACCCTATAACAATATACTCATGAAACACTCACACATGTGAGAATAACATTAAAATGCTTCCTCAGATTTATCTATTCATAGAGCCAACTATGTCATGAATTGTCTAGAAAGACCAAATTTGCACATGCATAAATTTTATCACATTTCATCACTTGACTTGAAAGTTAACATAAATTAACTAGGTAAAAAACTAAATAACCCCATAAGACCACCTTGTCCTAAAATGTCCAGACATGCGAGATATGCCACCATCAAAATTTCTACTTAACATTTCTTGCCACATTACAAATTTGGCTAAGTATGAGAAAACACTATCAAAATGCCGAAACTTTACCCTTGCATATATTTTATCATGGTTTATCGCTAGACTTAAGATTTTATGCATAGAAACTAGGGACGAATGTGATCACAACCATATGACCAACTCCTCTTAACTCATTCACACATGGTAATTATGATGTCATCAAACTGCTTACTCAAATTTTCTGCCACTAGACCCAAATGAAATCCACACATGCACATAAGTATTCAAATCATAAAAAACCTATTATATGACACCTTACACATGCTTAAAACTCCATTCTCATCCCTAAACATTTCTAACCATGCCAAAACTGAAGATCAACCAAACATCCTTCAAGCATACTAAAACAAGCACATACCATACTTTGTCATTATCACTTAGACTACCAAGCCACTTCATCCACTCACTAGGATGCCTCCATGACATCATTGAAAACTATCCAACACTATGAGAATTATAAAATTTTCCAATCTAGAAGTATGAACTTTGGGTACAAGAATGTATGTTCCATGGACTTTGGGTTACAAGTTTCATGTTTTAGTTAATGTCCTTCCTTTCAATACTAACATCATTTTACATGATTTATGCATCATGCCACTTGATTTTAGATTTTTTTTCCACTAAAAACTCACTAATTATCTATTCTACAACATGGTCACATGACAAGGGTTGATGTGGTGACATAGATTCTTTTAATGGTTTGTTTGCAAGGTACGTATGGAACTTATATTGTAGTGTTTTCTTTTATGTTTTGGATGGAGCACATTTAATTTGAAATGGAGTGAGTGTTAATAATATAATATTTTTTTATTTATGAGACACTTTCAAGATCTTTTATGAACACAAAATATCTATGGGGCCTACATTGATATCAAGTAGTTATGGTGGTCTTCAGTTATAGAGATATAAAATACAAAGTGTTTGCATGAGGCGTATAGAAAGCCATGTATTAGAAACCAAGGTATTATTTCTTATATATATCTTACCCAAGAAAACAAAGGCACCCTCAATAATGATGGCACAAGCACATTAAAAAATCCACCAACCAATAAGGGAAGATAATGGCATCGGTACAATAAACCACACTTGCATCCATATCTAAGCTATGAAATATAAGGTGACCTATAATCCTATAATCTCCATAACACCCTGCTTGAGGTGCACAGGGGCTATTGATGTTGCTCACCACTAGGTTGTGAGTCAACATAAAAGGAATTCCATACCATGTAGACAATAAATAGTTTATCAAAGTAGAAACATATGTAACACCAAAGAACTGCTATGCTGATTTTCTCTTCATTTTTATTCAAAATTTTATTTTACTCAACCAAAACATTCTATATCATCATTTTTTTTAAAACTAATCAAAATTAGTCATGTTCCTTTATCTTACAAATGATACAAAAAATTACTCACATGGGTGTTAGGAAAAGAAGCATACCAGTCACATTCATTCTTCATTACACAATGCATAATTAAAATGGAAAATATCAATCAAAAATCACATTAAAAACAATCTCTATAGACATGGATCTCTATACATAGATGATCTATAAAAACAAACCACATACAATGCAAATTTTAAATGTAAACTTGTATGTGAGTGTGCTTGCAGTCATAGAGGTAGCTCTTTGTGCCTCATTCCAACCAAGTTGGACCATACACCTAATATGAAAACCCTTCCAATTACCTCCAATGACAAAACCCCTAAATGCATGGGTATCTAGTTTAAAATACATCGGCATGGGTATGGGTATGGGTATACGGTTTTCGAAATTGGGTGATTCTTATGAATGGAACATTTGAAATCATCCCGATTAAATGCATATGATGGAAATTTGTGTGTCTCCAATCAACTTACAATAGAAATGATGGTTCACAAATGAAGCTTATTGCTCTATTTTATAAGCGGTGAAGTTGACAATAAGTGATAAACGCATGGGGGTGGTTAAGTTAGCTAACCGTGGAGGATTGGTTAGTAGCAAACTTGTGGAGGGGGGCAAAGTTGGCAACAATTGCCAAGGGGGAGGTTGAAAGTGGTGGGTCCAGTAGGGGTGCAACACACACTACATCAGTAGTGCATGTTGATTAAAGACGATGATAAAAAGAAGCTTATGTGCACAAGAATGTGATTTCCACCAACTCTTAACACATTATTATGATGTCATATATAGATTAATCTCTTTTATATGGCCTTAATATGTTATTAATGCCACCATTCATTTGGGTTAATAACACATCAATCAATCCTATGAATCCTTAAATGCATATTAAAATCAAGCAAATAATAATTGTAGCATCTAATGCAAGAACACAAATATCTACAAAATAGATTTACCATCTATGGAGAAAATACTAATATCATTGATGTAACTTATTGAACCCTCACCCTTCGATATTTACCAGTGGTGAACAACACATCCATGATGACTACCCTCTAATCCTTCAACACAACCTCGCCAATGCATAATACACATCAAAAACAAGAGATTCCAATCACATTTATTCTCCAAAAGTAAATGTGAACCATCGATTATAAACAAAAGACAATCCTTGATCTGAAAGGTGCATGCCTATCAATGTAAATATAAATATTCTATCAAATATATTATAATATTTAATTGCATGCAAAGCCAAAAATAGACAACCATTTATTAAGAATGTATGATCATTCTCCTCTCATCTTTTATGTGATTCATTTCAAGACAGCTTTTATGTGCTACATTTAACTGTTTTATGATTGTATTCCTCGATCTCCTTTACTATATATTTATTGGTTGTTTTATTCTTCGACTACCAACATCTCCAACTCGTGTTTCGCAATTAAATTGTGATCAGGTTTTTTTTTGTTTTGTTTAAAACACAAAATGCCAAATTCTTACAAAATTCAAAGCGCGATGCCATGTAGTCAATAAAAATATTTTTGAGACCGTAGCCATGTAAATGTTTGCGTGTTTTGAATGGAAGATACGATTGACTTTAGACATGACCAATTCCACGCGGTATATCTCTGTGAAGGCTATTTATACGGTTGGGGTGCATTCATAGTCTCTCATTATTAGCTGTCTTAAGAAACCCCCTTACTTCCAAATGTCATCTGCAATGGCTTCAAAATCTTCATTATTGATTTCACTCCTGGTGCCCATTTTCTTCCTTGTAATATTTTCTCCTACATCTGTTCGGGAATTCATTAATGTTTGTGTGAATTTGGGTGAAGAGAACATGGTGTTTTACGTGCAGGCAACAGCGAGTGGACCCAATGCTACGGTATCTACAGTTGGAGGAGTGAATGGAACTTCTTCAAATCTCTCAGGATTTGGTACCATATTTGTCATAGACGACCTTGTTACGCAAGGATCTGACAATACATCAATGATTTTGGGAAGGCTGCAAGGACTCGAGGCCAATTCGAATAGTAGCGGTCCAAATTATCTTATGGTTTCGACTATAATCTTTGAGAATGGTGGCACGCTTGAGATCCATGGCATAATCAGAACTCCCTTGCCCCAAAGGGAGCTGGCAGTGGTTGGAGGAACCGGACGATTTAGATATGCTCGTGGATACGTTCTAGTTGAAATTGTATCATTTGATGCAGTGAATCTTACTTTCAAGTTTAATGTTACCATTCGATCACACCGTGGGATATTCAAGGCACTGTATAGTGACCTATAAAGAAGGAATGATTTGGGTTTTGGGTCAGTGCAGGCTGTATGGTCCTCATAATTAATCGGAACCGTTAGATAAGAATCACTGTTTAGTTTCGTTTTTGAAATTTCAGCACTGATACAAATGAATATGTTTCTGGAAAATTGAGCTTTCCAAAAAGATATTATAATAAAAAAAGTCCTAAAATTCTATATATAAAAGGAAACTGTTGAGGTATATAAATATCAACATCTTTGGCCTTTAAGAATAAAATTATATTATCCCGCATTTTTGGTAGTCTATATTTGAGTATTTACAGCGATTTGTATATTGGTAAATGATATAAAAGATTATCATCCTCATCAGTCATAGTACAATCTTTTCTCAGTTGTTTTAAGGTGAAGTAACCTGAGAATAAATATATATTTAATTTTCATGATTTTTCGATAAGTTTTGGTTTTTTACATTTGTGGATTATATTCCCCTTTTACGTGTATGATGTGAGCATCCCCTGCGACTTTAGAATTAATCCCTGCCAACTCTTCTTGCTAGGGGTGACTGATCACCCATTCACCACCTTTTCTTGCAACAGATGAAATGAACAAACAGATGGATTTTCTTGTGGACTTCTTTAGCATATGTTTTATGTGGGTCGTATGCATTTTATATCAAAGTGGATTCAACTCTTGAGTATAGAGAATCTATGAGCTCGTTTGTTTTGCTATACCTTTTTTGATAATTAACCATCTTTGACTTTTATTTAATTTATTGATTATTATTAAAATATAATATAATAATATATGAAATAGATGATATAATTTATATATTTGTGTGTGTGTATGTATATTATTAATATTATAACATATATTATAATGATATAATATATTATATTAATATAATATAGTATTAATTATATTGTATTTTATAAAACTTAAAGGAGGCCAGCTAGCCTACTTGGTAGCTCAAGGTAGGCCATGTAGCTCATAAACCAACATATGCTATGGAAAGGCAAGAGACAAGGAGGAGACAAGATGTTAGGATCCTGAGCAATGAAAACCCTATGTCAACAATTGTGGTTTCTTTGGCAACCCAGTGACCATAAATCTTTGCTCCAAACACTACAATGAACACAAGCAACCTAACATAAATACAACAACCATGTCATTGTTTCATAACATAGTTTAAGTTTTGCATCAGATTTTTTATTTCAGCTTACTCATCATGAAGCCACAACTTCATTTTTTATTTTTTTTTTGTTTGGGTTGTTATTTAACAGATGGAATACAATATAATAGTTAATGTGGTGGTCATTAATAAAATCCAGCATATATAACATATTTATAACTTACACAAAAAGAAATGTATTTTTTATTTGAGTCATTTTTCTTTGGTAAGTGTTTTATTTGCATTTTTAGATAATATTCTCATTTTAAGTGTGCAATGTGGGCCACCCCAACTAGATGAGAATTAAACCTATCAACTCTCTCTGCCACCTAGAGATGACCACCAATCAAACACCTTTTTTCTCGACCAGTGATTCCTCCACTTTGGCATTCACATTGTATCACAAGTAATGCCCCCTTATGCATCCATGTGGAATGCTCTTTGAAAAAGATTTAATACTCACTTTTGCAACAAAATCAACAAGATAAACTCCATAACCTTAATGTATTCCCCCCACATCAGTGTCATTGAATTGTTAATTCAATCAACACATCAAACATATAATAGAATAAAACTTACCAACTCTCCCTACCTGGTGTGACTGATCGCCAATTGGCCACCTTTTTTCACAACCAGTGAAATGAATAAACAGATGGATTTCTTTGTGGCATTCCTTTTGTGTGGGATATATGCATTTTATATCAAACTACACTCAACTCTCAAGTATAGATATACCCTAAGATCATTTTTTATGTTATACCTTTTTCCTAATTAACCATCTTCCATAATTAGTATTTTTTTAACAATTTTGATGTTTTCAAATTTAAAACTATATTAAAATATATATTATAAAATCTAATATTTTTATATATCATATACATAGTATATAATATTATTAATAATATATGTAATAAAGTACATAATACTAATGTTATTGTTATTATAGTATTAATCAATTATATAATCATTAATATTATGAATTTAATATAAAAATATTAATGTAGATATTAATATTTTCATAATGGCCCTATAGAAATATATTAACACCTACTGCCACACCATAAACATCTCTTGATTTTCTCTAACAAAACTTATTGAGTTGTTTACATTGAAACTTACTACAGTCTAGGAAAAGGTAAGCGGCAAATGAAAATCTCATGAGAGACATATTTAATTTATTATTACATTAGTAAAATATAACATATTAATATTTGATATCCCTATGAGCTACTAATCCCTTGGTAGTGGGTGTAAGGTATGTAAATCTTACAATTTCCTTGAAGTCAGTGTATGTGTATGATATGGGCCCTCTAGTGTATAATATCACAGGAAACACCCTATCATTTCCCTTCATCATCACTTCCTAGTTCTCTTGGAAATATTTCACCACTTATATGTTATGTATGGCCTTATTATAATTTCTCTATGTGGTAGTATATTGGAATCATAGATGAAAATAAGTTACAATATAGAATTGGGAACCTTATTGTCTTGTTTCTTATCATTAGCATTATAGTGATGCCCTGAGTCGCACTTCAGACACAGAGAATTCTCACAAATAAATCAATGTCATGTTATTCTCATAGACCCTTCACAAACATAAATGTTTAATTGAAGAACATGATGGATGGATTTCCTCTAAATCTAACATCTACCTTAAATTTGTACGAGCTTCTAAAATGATGAAATGTCAGCTCAAAGCCCATTTTCACATTCTAGTATGAAAAATATCACATCAAGTCTTGAAATCATAATAAATGAGCTATGTTTGAATAAATTTTTTTTGTGGTCTCACATATATTATTAAATTGAATTTCTCAAAAAAAGTTACAAAACTCTTTGAAGGGTTAAATGACATAATATTTGGACTTATCACAAATATATATTAGCCTTTACATTATTCAAACATGGGTCATTTATATTTTCAAACAATTTGTCCCCCTCTATCTTAATGATTATAGTAGAGGATTTGCATTTGTTATGATAAAAAATAGGATGCATGACCAAATAACATGAAAACCTTCCAAAGTGTGATAATAAATAACATGCACTCAAAAAAGGTATCAGACATTTTTCAAGCTTGTAGAAAATGGTTAGCCATTTAAGTATAATTGTTATTAAATAATGATATAGGTAATATAATTTATATATTTGTGTGTGTGTGTGTATTATTAATATTTTAATATATAATATAATGATATAATGTATTATATTCTAATAATAAATTATTAATAATATTATATTTTATAAAACTTAGAAGAGGCCAACTGACCTCCTTGGTAGATCCATCTAGGACATGTAGCTAAAAACCCAACAGATGCTACGGAAACACAAGTGACAAGGAGGAGATAAGGTGTTAAGTTCATGAGTGGTTGAAACCTATGTCATCAACTATGGTTTCTTTGGCAACCCAATGACCATGAATCTCTATTCCAACCACTATGACTAACACATGTAACCTAACATAAATACAGCATCTCATTGTTTCATAACACAGTTCAAGTTTCATACCAATTTTCTTTATTTCTCCTTTTTTGTTTTAACTAACACATCATGAAGTTATGGTTTCAATTGTTTCTATTTTTTTATTTGGGTTGTTTATAAATAGCTATAATACATTATAATAGTTGATGTGGTGGGAATTATGGAAATTCCATTATCTATAGCATATTTATAATTTGCACTGGAGTAAATGTATTTTGGGTTAACAACTTCAATCTTCATATTGATTATATGTACCAATGGCCACTTCAAATTTTTATCCAAATTCCAAACCCAAAATTCTAGATTGCTCTTGGTTGACCAAGACAAATTTGGAATATCAGGTTTGAAAATTGGGAAAAAATGAAGTGAACATGGGTATATATGTCAGTATAATCTATATTACATTGTTTAATTCATTTTTTTAGAGTCGTTTAGGTAAAACATAGGGACAATTTTTAGGTAGTTCTAGTTGGTAGTTTCTAACCGACTCTCTCTAGCATTATATATATTTACATTTCTTTTATCAATTTAAATCATCAAAGTTTCATTCAATTCTTCACTCTAGTATTAGGTATTAGAGTGTATATCAAGATCCTGTGACAAGGAATGTTGGCCAAGCAATCGGTAAAGGAGATAAGACCAGTCAGTGGATGGTAGAAGACCAATTCATAATAGAAGGATCTTCTAGGCTAGTCAAAAAATCTTGTATGCAATGAGTTAATGGAAATGAAAAAGTGAATATGCCAACATTCATTAATCTAGCCATGTCAAGAAGTGGTGATGCATAGTAGAAGTGGCAAAGCTTGATTGACAATAGTTAGCTAAGAAGAAGTGGCCAAAGCATGGAAGAATCAATGCCAAGTAGCATTAAAAACCCATAATGCTTCCTCGTTCGAAGCCTAACATGTAGTAGTCTATCAAAACTAGACTTGTGGAAGTTAGAGTATTACAACACATTTAGATTGACCCTACAGCCTACTAGTGACCCCTTGAAAGAAGAGAATGTTGGAAATCAATGCCAAACGAAGCTACAACCTATGAAACACAACTAAGTGCATAAGTTGTGATATTTCAAAGCATTTTTATCTTCATATAAGTGAGTAAGGTGTTGGAAAATCATGCAAAGGAAAAATCCTATGAATAAGGCAACATTTCTATAAGGTAGATTTCAAATACAAAATTTTTGAAACTTGAAAGCAATAAATTCTTGTTCTTTCTTGTATTTTCTTGCATAAGGAAAACTTTAGAAAATGTCTGCACCAAAGCTATTATTTTCACATGCCCATCTCTTGAAAGGGCCTATTTTTTCTACTTGGAAGATGAAGATGTGGATGATTATTCAATTTGGAGAATTATGGGGCATTATCACTAGAAAAGTGACCCATCTTGTCAGACTTGATGAGCAAAGGAAGTTTGATGAATCTAATGTGAAAGAACTCATGATGATAACTCTTAGTATTACTAATGAATTTCAACCATATGTTCACAATGCACAAATATCAAAAGAGGCACGGTACATTTTGTCCACAATTTATGAGGTGAATAACTAGACAAAAATCCTACATCTATAATCACTTCTTCATAAACTCAATATGAAATCAAGAGAAAAGGTTGAGGAGTTCTTACATCAAGTTTTAGAACTATGAGCAAAACTTATTGCATTTGGAGAAAATATCAAGGATAAGATGTTCATTTTGATCACACTGAGAACTCTACCATCTCAGTTTTGCACATTCATTACGACACTCAACATTACTAAGCAAGTAGTGTCTTTCAAAGAACTAGTCAATTTACTTCAACAAGAGGAAGCAATTCAATCTATGCATGAAGAATTTTAGGACAAAAACTTGATCTCCAAGTAATGGGGTCCAAAATTCAAAAAGGGACCACTGAAGTAGCCATAACAACATCAACAATAGTAGAAGACTGAGAAACTAAAATGGTGGTGTTACATTTGTAAAACCCACATGCATGATACTGATCACCATTGGTATAATGCCTTGGCTCAAGGCAAATCTAGTCAAGAGGGCTTGTCTAGTAAAGAAGATTCACAAAAATCTAAGAGACGTCCTTGATAATGGAAGTAGAAAGGGCATGTAGTAGCACAAAATCAAGAGGATAATGCATCTGATGATGAAGCAATATAAGAAGAAACATATGTATCCCATGATGATCTTATATTAGTCTCCCAAACCTCAATAGCAATGAGCAAAGTTTGGTTAATAGACTCTAGTGCCAGCAAGCACATGACTAGATGTAAGGAACTCTTTGATTCACTGACAACTCCCCCAACTGGAGATTAAGTTTTAATTTCTAATGATAAAGAGTATGTTGTAGAAATAATTGGATGTGTCACCATTCTTCTTGGGATAAGACTTTGTATTCTCACAAAGGTACTTTATGTCCCTACTTTAACAATAAATCTCTTATCTATCAATCAACTTTTGAAGCATAAGATAAAAGTAGAGTTTCTAGTCTAGCAAGGCATCAAACCTTTTCTCATTTTTTGAGAAAGTCAGGTTCTTTCTAAAGCCTTCTTGAAAGATTAGTTATTTACCTTAGACATAGTATCAATGAGTGAAGTTGCACTCACTACCTCTATGGCAGAATCTACTGCACTTTGGCACTATCGCTATGGGCATCTATTTGTCAGTTCCCTCTTCTAGTTCAATTATAAGGTAATGGTACATAGAATTCCTTATCTTTCTCTTTGTTTACCAATATGTCTTGGTTTTCTTGTAGGAAAAAAACATTGGGTTCTATTAGAGCCAAGCTCCTCTCATATCAAGGAATGACTTGTGGTGAATATTGATCTGTGCAGACCCTTGCCATCATCCCTTTAAGGATTCAAGTAATTTTATTTATTTTTTGATGATTTTTCTTACAATACTTGGGTGTTATTTCTCAAAAATAAGAGTAAATCCCTTGTACATGTCAAGGCCTTTCATCAGCATGTTGTTACATATTTTGGGAAGCAAATTCAACTCCTCCACTCAGATCAAGGGGGGAATTCACATTAAAAGAATTCTCATCATTATTGAAATAACATGACATCAAGGAACACCTAACTTCTCCCTATACACCTCAAAAAAATAGAATAGAAAAATGATGCAATCACTTAGTCATGGAGATGGCTCATTGCATGTTATCCACCACAAAGTTGATGGAATAATTCTAGGTAGAATCAGTACATATGGTCTTCCATCTTCTCAATAGAGAATCAATAAATATCTTGTTAGACAAGACACTAGAAGAGGTATGAATTGGTCGTAAACCATCGATTTCCCATCTTAGAATATTTGGCTGTACTTATTATATGTATGTCCCAAATAAAAAGAGGAAGAAGATCAAACCAAAGACCCTCTAATGTATTTTATTGGGGTATATCACTACCTCTAAAGCATACCATCTCATGGATACTGAGATGAAAAATATTTATGAAATTCATGATGTTGTCTATGATGAATCATCATTTGACTCATTGGCATAGAAGGTGATAGACTAGACCACCTCTCACAGACTTTCCCACAGTTAGATGATGAGCATGAAGAAGGTGAGATGCAAGAAGGAGAATTGTTTATTGATCTTGGTAATTTATAAGGCACTTCATCAAATCAATAGCCACATCAACATCTTAAATGGCTAGATTTCATAATCAAGTACTCACACCTAAGCTCTCCTCTAGAAACTTCATCAAGAGTTTGAATAAGAAGACAAGTGAGACATGAAGTCAATATTTAACTCATGAGTTCTATAGTTAACAGTACCAAACCAGAGATATTTTGAGAGGCCTTAAGTCAACCTCAATATAAGAAATCCATGGATGCTGAATATGATGCCCTCATCAAAAATAGGACATGGGAACTTGTTGATATACCTATAGGGAAGAAATCCATTGGCTAAAAGTGGATTTTTAAAACAAAGTACAAGGTAGTTGGATCAATCAACAAACAAAAAGAATGACTTTTTATAAAGGGTTATGCTCAGTAAGAAGGCATTGATTATAAGGAAACCTTTGTACCCACTTTGAATATCAAGACCATCAGAATTGTTTGTGCATTGGTAGCACATTATAGATGGAAACATTAGCAAATGGATGTCAAGAGTGATTTATTAAATGGTAATCTACAAGAATAAGTATACATGACCCAACTAGAAGGTTTCATTGATGAAAAACATCTACAAAATTTATGTCATCTAGTTAAGTCACTTTATGGACTTAAACAAGTACCTCAGTCATGGTTCATAAAAATAGATGACCACCTATTGTAGCATGGTTTCATTCGTATCCCCTCTAATTCTAATTTGTATATCAAGAAGGTAGGTACAGATATTGTCATTTTTGTCTTGTATGTGGATGATCTTATGATCACTGGTAGTTCAAATGATCTTGTTGATGTAGTGAAGAATGACCTGAGGAAATCCTTTGATATGACTAATTTGGGCCTACTACATTACTCTCTTAGCTTGGAGATATAGTAGAAATAAAATAACATTTTTATCTCCCAAATTAAATATGCCAAGACACTCCTAAAAAATTATAAAATGTCAAATTGTAAACCTCTTTCAACACTGATGGAGAAAGTTTTACAACTCTCTCAATTCTAGGATTCCCCTCAAGTGGATGTAACTCTTTATAGACAGCTCATTGGGAGTCTCATCTACTTGACCTACACCAGACTAGATATATGTTTTATTGTGAGATATCTCTCTATATTTATGTAGGAACAAAAAAAATGTCATTAGGTTATAGTAAAACATGTTTTGAGATATGTCTAAATTACACTTGAGTATGGTCTAGAATACAAGAAGAACAATCAGTTCTTCTTGTAGGGATACACTGACTCAGACTATGTTGGATCTGTTGATGATAGGAAATCTACTTCAAGATATATTTTTCATTTTGGATCTAGACCTATTTTTTAGATCAACAAAAAGTAATCAGTAGTTGCTCAATCATCCATGGAGGCAGAGTATCATGATGCATGAGGATCTGTGTGTGAATAAATATGGATACATCACATTTTATCTAATATGGAAATTCCTGAAGATCAACCACCCATTCTATTCTATGATAATCAAGGTGTGTTAAAGCTTGTGAAGAATCCATTATTTCATGAATGAACCAAACACATTGAGGTTCAGTGTCATTACATTAGAGAAGAAGTCTTGAACCACCACATTTAGATCCACTACTACCCAACAAATTCATAAATAGCAGATATACTCACCATGTCTCTTGGAAAGGAGAAATTTGATCTATTATGAGGTTATATTTATAAAAAATGTAATAAATGGGGTAATTTCAGCATAATTTATATTACATTATTTAATTCATTTTGTTAGAGTCACGTAGTTGACATGTAGGGATAGTTTTTAGGTAGTTATAGTCGGTAGTTTCTAACCAACTCTCTCTAGCATTGTATATATTTACGTTTCTTCTATCAATTTGAATCATCAAAGCTTCATTCAATTCTTAAATATAATCAATGTGAAGATCATAGTTGTAAACACTCCAACTGTTAGTGATTATTTTTATTGTCTACTAGATGAGATGATCAACCACGATGTGTTGTGGTTGATGAAAAATTATTGCCATAATGTACTTAAGCATATATCAAAATAGGTAAGTAGTGAATATTCCTTATTTCACTACTTACCTATTTCAACAATTTTTTAGGCAAGTGTATGTTCTTGAGGTTATTCAAATGCATTTGTTTATATGCCTTGCCATTGTTTCTCACCAGCATTGCCCAAATCACCTTGAATATTTCAATTCTTTCATTCTTTATAAGAATGTATTTGGTTGTCAAAATAAGTTCATGTAAAGTAATTATAATCTCATTTATGCCCAAACACTATAATTTATTCATGAATGTTAAAAGGGATATAAATTATTGTTTAAAATTGTTATTATATTAGTGACAAGGATAAATAGAAGGAACAACACAAACTACTAGACCTCTATGTCTTATCCCCATGTAATGACATTGAATAATTAGATTTCATCCACAATCTAGTTGTGGGATTCTGTTTCAATCAAATTATCTCTCATGACATACTCATCCACCCTAAAAAAGACAAATAAAAGTTGTTCCCACCCTACAAGCTATGAACCCCTTTGTAATGGATGGTGGAGGTGATCTAAATATAACAGCCACCATTAGTCTAGGTTTGGTGTATAATATGGGTCCCCTTACATAAGGTACAATGTCAAATAATTTTTTATCTCTCAATTTGAGTGTCATTGCAGTATTATTATCTCATTTGTTTAGAATTCCATTTTGCAATTGTATTTTTCAATGATTTCAATATTTTGTTATTATGTGTTTTTATATTGATATTTTAAAATCTTCTTATTCTTCTATATGCTTGAATGTAATTTTTCTTGGCATGTGCATATTACAATTTACTCTTGTTGGGTCTACATTTTTTAATTTGGTTAATGATTTATTGAATAGTATTTGATTTTTTTGTGATACTTTGCTGATGGAAATTTGTGTACAACATCATAATTATTTTAAATGTTTTCCATGGTGTGTGATAAAATGATTCCCACATACATCAATCTATGTCATTTATAGGGCAAACTATCCTAGGTCCCAAACAAGTATAATTGAAAAACTCATGCAATCAAGTATTTCAACTGATAGTCATATTTTTTCCTATGAAGCTCATTTCATCAATGAGCACATATTCAATTTGTGTCATTTTATCTTAGGAAAATTTTAGTAATTATCCCTGAAGTTACATCATTTCTTAGATAGTAAAAAGAACCCTTGAATGCATTTTTGATGCATTTATGCTAGATGTTGTGACACTAGTTAGAGCAAGGAAAAGTGAGGGAAAACTAATTTAGCTTGTAGATCCACTTAAGATATTAATCAGTTCCATTTATTTTATTGATCAAGTATTATTTCCTTGTACCCTTTGTTTATTAAATAATTATTAGGCTATGTGGAGCATGGTGGAGCTGATTACCTAATAATTTATTTGGCAATGACTCACTTGAGCAACAACATCTATAATTTGGGTGGCTATGTATTAAGAATATACACATTAAGTCACTATTTTATGTAAGTTGATTAATACTTATGAATAATTTAAAGTGTGGTTTCTCAAAGTCATAAAACCTAAGGATGTCGACATTATCCATTTTAGTGTTTCTTGATGAGTGCATAAGGGATGAGTTTTCATTCATAAATTTCCAATTCCATTCTTACTTATTATTATATGTCACTATCACCACTACTTTTTTAAGATATGTTTTTTATTCTATAGTTTTTCACTCATTATGCCATGGAGTGTAGGAATATTTAATTTGTTCCCAACATGTAACAATATCTTGCTAGGTTAAATAAATGTTCATGCACTATTTTGGAATGGTTTGTAAAGTAAGATTTTCATACAAACAAAAACCTCCATAAAATGGTTAATCATAAGCAAGAATAAAAGAGAAATGATGGAATATACAAGTAATTTCCTAAATTTTTCTATTTCTAAACTTAAAAATTTTACTTTGATTGATGAAATACCATGTTCATCAATTTAATCTACATGTGAGACTTGAAGTGATGCAATTGGCCTACTTTGATCCATTTCTCATGCTTGAATCTAATTAATTAGACCTCTTTTGTGTTTTTACCTATATTTCATTCATAAAATTGCCTTATAGGTCTACTCATTCCTCTTAAATTTTTTAGCCATACTTATTAAGTTATCCACTATTTAACTTTTTTAATATTACTATCTTCTTAAGATTAGTCTTTACAAGAGAAATGATAGAAAACTCACTAGGTCTTGTACAATCTTATGTAACTCTTTTGAAGACTTTTGTGTTTCATAATCACTCACCCTAGTTCTTTCTTCATACAATATAAATAACAATAAAAATTATTAATTTCTAATGGAAGTCATATATTCCATAATTCAAACCTTAAAATATATTATTCCTGAATTAAAAAGTCAAATTCATGATGCAAAACAAAATTATCTCATCATAAAACTTCACTTATTTCATAAATTTGCACTCAACTTTCCATCTCATTATCGCATAGACATTTTAAAAAGAAATAAAACTCTAAATAGGCTCATAGACTTCTAAAATCCTTCTATCAAGTTTAGATTTTGTGTTGACATAGCAAGTAGAAAGTTAAATAAATTCAATATATTAAGAAGTTATTTTATTCTTTTTTGAATTAAAATACATTCACATACCTGACATATGTCTTTACAATCTGCTAGAGTATGAATAAGCTCAAAAATCACTCAATAAATATCCTTTTGATCGATGTGTACCCCAATTCCAGAATTTTGATAGGATTTTTCTAGTCATTATCCAATCTATTAAAAAAGGCACAACATAGTTTATAACATCACAAACTCAATCAGATTTATATAAATTCTTAATGTTAATAACCATGTCATCAAATTCCATTGAGTTTTGCATTTCACTTTAGACAGAGATGAGCCTATAGTAAGCATAAATACTCTCACACTACTATTTATCAGTTTCAATGTCTTTTAATATTATAAAAAGTCTATTGTGGATCTTCTTCAAATTCAAAAAACTTTCTAGTTCCCCATATTGATATAGTAATACTAAATAACCTCTCATTATTCCTAAAATGATCTAAATCTCAGATTCTCTTATGCCCATCTATAGACCTATATAAGTAGATCTGAGAGTTCACATATGAGGATATCTCATTTTTTAAGAGGTATCAAGGATTATTTTTACATTACTAAACCTATATACAAGTATCAATTAACATTTTTTAGTATTATATCTTTCTCATGTGACATAAGACATGTGATAATATCACTCTATCTCATTCTATAGCTGACTATGTTATAAAATCAGAACTTGTAGATGTTTGAAAGCTTTTCTATTCCTTATATAAAGAACATATAACAAAGTTAAAGGACATAAAATCATGAACTTAATCATTCATCAAGTTGAATAGCTCCTTTAGACATCAATTTCCTCCTTTTATTGATCAATCTTCATATGTGCATACATTCTTGTATACTATTACAAAAACATAGGCTTAGAGGCTTTATTCTTTGATACTCTCCTCTTATCTACTGCTCACAAACTAGCTTACACTTTAAACTTTATTCATATTTTATTTAATTTTATTAGTCTTTGCCTAAGGTAGTACGGACTCTATCCTTTAGTCTAAACTTGGTTGGTCAATGAATAAGACCAAAATCCTCTAAACCATAGACTATTTTATCTTCTTCAGTGTCGGAGGAGTTTATATATCACTCTAAGCATGAATTTTCATTTTCATGGGTTGAATATATATTTAAAACATGTTAGTAGGCCTTCTAAAACCATATTACGAGGTTCATATGTTTTTAGAAGTTCACAAACCCATAATAAGATTCTTAAGACATTGCTTAAATTTTTGGACTACATGAACAAATACAACTTATGTTATTTAGACCCTTCTAGTGAATTCTATCTTTATGCTCTTCCATCATGAAGCTTTACCATAATTAAATAATTTTTCATGGCATCCTTTTCCATCCTTGAAAATATAAAATGGCTAATATAATATGGTTCCACCTCGAAAGTCATGTCCCCCATTTTAATGTATATTGTTCATGTGAATTTGAAAGTTGCACTAAAATTGGGTGTAGTGTATAATATGGGCCTCTTTGTGTATGATTTCCCATGAAATGCCTTGTCATCACCTTTCAACATCACTATCTCTATGTCTTGTATGGATATTTCCTTTTTCCAAGTATCTGAGTATAGTGTTACCTTGTGTTTTATAAATAGTTAGAGAGAATTGATGAAAAAATATATTCTTCGTTTTAATTGTTTTCACTTTGGATGGTGTTCTTGTTAACTTAAATCACTATCAGTATTAGAACATGGTGAAACCCTAAGAAATTTGATAGCAGGAAATGTTATATGGTTTTTTATGTATGTTCAACCATTATTCCCAATAAGTTATGCGTCCCATACTATAATATTCTCTATTTTTCCAAATTTGTGACCTCGATTTATTTATTTTCACTAGGTTTAACAAAAATGCCAAGAGAAATAAAGAAATTTTTGGGAATTTTTTTGTGCTGACATCTCTTATGATTCTAAATTTATAATGTTATTTAATTCATAAGATAAAAAAATGTATGATTTTGAAGACTAGAAGAATGTCTATGTTTCTCACATTCAGTTGGTTAAAAAAATTTCACAAAAAACATGTAAAATAATGGTGTTGGTTGAAAAGCTTCAGATATGACAAGAATGACATTTTTTGATATGAAGACTATTAGAAGCATGATCACTAAGAGGGGTATGAATTAGTGTTCCAAAAACTATATTTCAATTATAACAAATCATTCATGAACAATGAAAGCAACATTGATATCTAGCAATGCATAAAGAATATTCACATGAGCATAACACAAGAAAACACACATATGAGTGGGAAACCATCAAGGGGTTGAAAAACCATTATGATATCTATATATTAATACAATCCTATAGAATAAAAAATAAAATTAATTTTAGCACCAACTCATCTTGTAACATCAACCCCAAATAAGTCAAGCACCTACTTAACTAGGCTTAAGCAATCACCTACTTTCAAGGATTCAACAGCTCCCTAAGTGACTCAACACTAACTCATCCACCTCATGAGTTTTTATCACCACACTTATACTCTAATATTATGGTATATTTTAAAGACCTCCTTATACTCTCCTAGACATTATTTTATTCACTTCTATTACTTACTTTCATATAGGCCTCAACTACCTTTTATATATACAAATCACATGGTCACACACCAATTGATTGGATATGTACCTTTAACCTCTTATGTAAGACATATAATAGGTCTTGGGACATATTATGAACATGATTAAAATTAACTTTGGACCCATTTTGATCTGAAACATCTCAATAAGGCTTCATTTCTCTTTTAGGCCTCATGGAGACCTAATTGCATTAGGTATGTCCTCTTAATGCCATAACTTCATCTTCTTGGGCCCAGATGACTTTATTAAACAATAAAAAACCATTAAATATCTTATAAAAATAATTATATAATGTTTTCCATGCTTTATTATACCTATATCTTTTTTTCATACCATGAAATCCCCTTTAGGACAAATTGCCCTATTAGGCCTATATACCTCAAAAGTCTATCTTGTGAAAATGAAGCTCAAAAAATCTTTAGATACTAAACTATGATAAATGAAATGTGTATATATATTTTACAAGACCTCAGGTTCATCACCAAATACTTGTAACACTCTCACTTATGATATAAAAGTTCAATAACATCTCTGCAACTCACTCACTCATAACTACCAATTTACCTAAAAACCAGTCATGGTGACTTAGACCTCCAACACTTGTGTATAAATTTGTAATGAATTATAATTCATGTAAACTATCATATTATATATCCATACCATCCTAATTTATAAATATAATATGGTCTAATGGAAAATATTGGTCTTGCAAACCAATTTCTTGACCTTATATCACATAGTCTTATGTGAACAAGAAAAGTCATTTTGTAAGAAATTTTTTTACCATATTCACTGACCTCCAAAACTTATTAAAATTATTAACATGACTTATAATTCATAAATAAACTCTTCATGTAATTTTTTCATCAATATGATATGCTTAGAGCCTCAAATCTATCTTCTTGTCTCTATCGAGGTTTTGCAGTATTTATATCATTAGTTCTGTCTGCAACTAGATAATTTGGATTACCAAATTAGAAAATTTGAGGGATATAACCTATAAATAAATCATTATGGACATGAAAAATTATTCTCTATCTTCTTTTCCCATCCATTTTCTTTTTTTTACCAACACAACTTTTGAGAGATATAATAATTTCTTAATAAATAAGCCTATATCTATGCATTTTCTCTCTCATCTGACTAGCCACCACCACCTAGAGGTACCTAGGATATTTTAAAACATGATCCAATATATTTTTATAGGCATTTGAATCCATTCTTATCTGATTTAAATAATATCTTTTACATTGGATCCTTATTAGGGTTTTAGGGAGGGTTTAACACAGGTTTTCAAATTAACAATTGTTCATAAAGGACTTCCCATTGAATCCAAAACTAATGCCTAAAGATATTAGATAGTACCATTACCCATCTCTCATTAATATCTTAGTTTTTAATTTAGAGGTTAAGTATTCCAATGAACATTTGAAAGTGCTTGTCAGGTCTTAAGACCTTATTTTATGAACTCGAGAAAGACTAAAACATTGATTCATGTAATTTCCTTCAATCCATGACCTAAATAATTTTTTAACATGCCTAAAATAACCTTTCCTACCTCTATCCATGCTCACATATGGATACTTACATTTAGATATGATCTTCATACCTCATTAGGCCAGGTAGGGCCTAAGAGAGGTCTAGGTATAGGCTTAGTCTGAAGGTTATACCCCTATAGACTCACACTAAAACTATCATGAATTCTTAAATGCCTCACATACATGCTCAAAAAGTGACATACATACTTCAAATTCTTGTGTTCATTCATTTTCATGCACATACCTCTTCATGTCATGACTAGGCTTCCTATGCACTTTGACATCAATGGCATGTATATTCAAGCAACCATAATACATTAGTTGCATTCAAATTATATTTAATGATAGCATTATTTAATTAAAATATTTTCTTAATACATATTGTCACATCACACACTACCAACTAGGCATAGTCACCTTTAACATCAACCTTCATAGGATGCACCTTTGACATCAATGACAATACTTAACAATGACAAATATGGTTTATCAATGACAATAAAAATGTATTAGACATAATTTATACTAATAATTATAAATTAATATAAAAACATTAAATCATTAAATTTTATAGGGTCTACATTTTTGAATTCATTTGCACAATATAATATCTTTAATTATCTTTTATTTGTATAAATGAATTGTTTTGACCCTTTAATATTAAAATTTTAGCATTTTAGTGTATGATGAGTATCCAATCATGTTAGAATTGTCACACACATGTGTGTATAAATGCATACATACATATGTATCTATGTATGTATGTATGTATGTATGTATGTATGTATGTATGTATGTACATGCATGTGTTTTTATACATGCACACACACATGAAAACTCTAACACTAGTGGATACGTGTGTGTGTGTGTGTGTGTGTGTGTGTGTGTGTGTGTGTGTGTGTGTGTGTGTGTGTGTGTGTGTGTGTGTGTGTGTGTGTGTGTGTGTGTGTGTGTGTGTGTGTGTGTGTGTGTGTGTGTGTATCCATTGGTGTTAGAGATGTCACATGTGTGTGTATGTGTGTGTTTATACACACACACACTTATATGTGACAACTATAACACTAGTGGATACTTGTCACACACTAAACTATTATTTATATATATATATCATGTATGAATGGAATAAAAAAATAATCTCTAAAACCTCTACGTGTTGTTCCCATATTTAGAGACATTAAGCTGCATATCATATATGGAGCCTTATTTTAATCAAATCATGTCTCATGACATCCCTGTCTAGCCTTTAATAATATAAAATGACATATCAAACTTTTCACCACCTTGTAACATATGGACCCCTTTGCAATGGGTGATGCAAGTCATGTAAATTCAACACACCATCAAGAATCTAGATTTGGTGTAAAATATCCCCCCTTCATTATGTCATATTGTCTGATTTGCTCTAGTTTACATTCAATGCATATAAATAATTTGTGTTTATAATTTTTGTTCAAGCATAAACAAATAATTAATTTAAAGTTGTTAAATCATGAAAACATATATTGTTGATTACCCATTTATGGCATAAACAATACAATAAGTTTGTCAAATTTTCACACATTGTACTCCAATTTAGAGGTCACAATAATATCTTGTTATAAATACTTTTGGGATCTTTGGCCATATTAAATGTATTTTTGGTTGATATAAAATATTTTTTTTGTATATTATTTTAATATATAATATTATATTAAGTTATATAATATATATTTTATAATTATATATTATATACTAACTTACATGTAGAATATAATTACATCAAAATTATTAAATTATAAAATAAATATAATCAAATTATATTGAATATCAGATTTTGTCAATTTTTTTTATTATATCGATAAAAGTATAAGTATTAAAGAACAACAGGTCCAAAGAAAAATAAGGCACAATATTATCTATGTAAAATAATAAATATATTAAAAATCTAATAATATAGAATAAAATAAATTTAAAAATATATACAATTTAAGATTTCCATTGTAAAAAGAAAATACAACACATGGATTCCTCTAAGGCAATATAAGTAAAAAACATTTATAAAATAAAAAATAAATAATCTAATTTGACATCTAAAGAATTTTAATAATTATTAATTTAAGTTCATCCTCCTCTAACTCCATAAACCCATTTCACCTTCATCATTTTCCTTAGCAAAAATATTTTACTTTATTATTACTATGTATTTTTTTATAAAATTATAAATTATATATCAAAACATAAATAAATTCTATTATTTATAACATAATTGTTATATATTTCAGTGTATTTGTGTACCTAAGTGACCTAAATTGACTGAAAAATACTTAAGTATAAAAATGAAAATAAAACAAATGATATTTTCAACAAATGCAGTATATTAACAATTTTCTATACCTTGCATGTTGGAGACATGCAGTTTGTACATGTTATAGTGTGGAGTAGATGCCAATTTTGTGGATGTTAAGATTGTTATATGTGAGGCAAAGTGATTAAAATTAAAAAATGAATGTGATTCCATCTTGTGATGTAATATATGCAAGGATTAGAGATTTTGAGGGTTTGAGGGATGTGAATCAAGTAGAGAATATTGAGAAATGGTGCAAACTCAGATTGAGTGGGAATAATAACCTGTTTATAGGCCTCATTGGTAATCCCATTTGTCATGACTGCCACTTCTATCCTTTTGTAATACTGGTACATTATTCTTTTATTTGTATTTCTAAATTCTTAAGACTTTGCAAAAAGTATACCATAGCTACTATTCCACCTATGCAAAGTCTCTTTGTCCTGTTATGTGGAAATTACACAATGTTTTTTGTTTTTACTACATTATCATTACCATGTTTTGAGTTTATAATCTTATTCATCATCATTATTGTTGCTCTTTCTCATGCTACTGCCACTTTTGTTAATGGGCTTGTATTGAAACTAAAAACTACAAACAATAAATTATCAATAGGTAAAGCTTCTAAAAACAATACTTAGAATTGATTCATATTTAATGATTAAAATTATTACAAACACAAACCATGATTAAATAAACCTCAAATTAGAATTGAGAATTGAAATGCAAAAATTCAAAAAAAATAAAATCTAAAAGAACATATATTTTTAGCGGCTGCTATTTATATTAAATTATAAATTCAAGTGCGTGTAGCTCTAAAAAATTCTTAAAATATCCTAAATGTTAAAATTAACCTATCATATGAAATTCAACTAAATTTGACATATGGACCTAAAAATATACAATTTTTAAAAATAAGAAATTCTTGAAAAATTCATTAAACAATAATTTTAGACCCTCAAATGATCAAGTATGGCCTCCAAAATATATAAATCAACTCTAAGTGGATTGGGCTACTTAGTACAACATCAAACATTTCAAGAGGTTCATTTTGGCATGTGGAAGAGCTCAAATAGAGCTATGGGTCAAAAGTTAAGGCCTCCAAAAGATTGGCCTATTTTTTTTGCATCAGCTTGTGCAGCTTATTTTAACTTTTAAAAAATTATTTATATGCGCATGTATTAGATTTGGGCCTAGAAAGATAAATTATGGGACTCATCTGGGGCTACATCAAGACCATTAAATGCAACTGGAAAACATCATCATAACCCCTTCTATGTGCAAAGGCAACATACATTCTTGATAGGTATCCAGTTAAGGCCATGTGGTATGAAAAATAACACATTTTTCATGATCCCTACTCTTTATGACACTGTAGAAATTAGCCCACCACTCAGGATTGTCATCCAGACACTTGGCGTTTACAAAATATTTCTATTTGATATTCATCATAACTTTTTGAAATCCTTAACAACTTTACAAAAATAGATAACACCTCCCCACTCATGGTATAAAAACACACAATGTAAAATATTTAGTTTTCTCAGTTTCATGTGTAACCAAACTTTATATACTTTTTTAAGTAGAATGTTTTGAACATAAATATTTATAAAAAATTATAAACATATATATTTACCTTTTAATTTGTTCTTCTTTAAAGATGTTTGTAAACAAATTTGAAGAGAAATGTTAAGTCTATATCATCATAATATTTTGACCTAATAAATGGGTTTGATAGTCAAATTACTCTTTGTATGGAAAGATTGATTAAATAAAGTATGTTAGAAAAATAAAATTCTTTTGGAAGTGGGATTTTTCAGAAAATAAATGTATTTTTTCATTATTAATGACATATATACTCAATATGTATTTAGATTCATCAAATAATCATTTCCTATTATATAAATTAAATCTAGATTATTATTGAGATTATGTTCATTCATTCAAATAATTTGACATTTCAAAACTTACTACTAAACAATTTAGATATCAAAATATAAAAGATAAAATGATTTTCTTTGAATGCCTAGTAACTCATCTACTGATTTCTAAATGTTGTTAGTTTGACTAATAAAAATTTTCAATATATTATCCTTGCAATTATATGATACTATCAAGATGTAGTCTTTCCTCATTACATTTTTTAACTTAAAAATAACATGTAAAATAAACATTGTTTTAACATGTATAACAAACATTCTTTTACCACATTAAATCACATTTATAAACAAATTCAATATTCAAATCATCTAAACAAAATAATAAAATTATAATCAAGCATACCATAAAAAAATACTTAGATATAAAATTTAACATTAATTAAATGCCATAATGCAATTCAAATAAATATCAAACACTTTTGTGTATTTAATAGTATAACTATAAATAATTAATATTGTCGTACAAAAACTATAATTTATAAGTTATAACTATAATTATTATGATCTCAAATATTATAGGTATGGTATTTAAATTATAAGGTTTATAATAAATTATTAGTGAAATATGAAAAATAAACTTATGAGAAAAATAGGGGAGAAAGAAAATAAAGAAATAGATAAATTTATTTTCATTTAAATTGATTTACAATAAATAAATTATAAATAAAGAGAATAATTTATATTTATAACTCTTCTCATTTACATTTAATAACTATTAAATTAAATTATTATAAGTACATACATTAACTAACAAATTGATTAATTATAATAAAATTGATACATGTGAACAAATTAAATGGTATGAACATATTTAACTATGCAATGAATCTCGACTTATCTTTGAAATGAATTTATATAATATAAAATTATAATATATAATTACCATCTCTTCTTATTGACACGAACCTACTTTTCATCTCATCCATCCCTATTTTTATTATTTGGCACTGTACTCAATAAATATTATCAAGATTTTAAAAACTCGTAATTGAAGAGGTTTTGTCTTTGTGTACCATATATGTGGAAATAACTTGGGATAATTAAATAGCTTAATTTTTTTCAATTAAATGTACTAGTAGTTGCCTTAAATTCTGGAAGAATATTATATATTAATATAATATACTAGCAGTTGTCCCAATGGTGTAAGGAATGTCAGAAGGGATGTAAATTGTTATTGTCAAGTGTTAATATATTAGTAACACAGATGAATGGATGAAACAAAATTAATCTCTAGGACCTCTATGTCCTTTCCAAACATTATTGACATGTAATCTTTGTCACCACCTTGTAAACTACGAACCCATTTGACATGAGTATATTCTAGATTTTGCTTGTTTGGTCTACATTTCTAACATTGGTTAATGATTTATTGCATAATATTTGATTAGTTTTGCTTCCTTGTTGATGTAAATCTATGTTCAATATTGCTACTATTTCAAATGTTTTCCAAAGGGTGTGACCAAATGACTTATTTATTTCTAATTGTACACCTCTTTCACTTGTCTTTGCACACTAAAAATGGCAAAAAAAGATGAAAAACTTATTGATATGTCATTGTAGCTGGGGGAGGGTTTAGCATCAAGAATGAACTAAAAGGAAAAAATGACTGAGAGGCACCGACAAAGGGTATGGTTAGCTCCTTGTTACCTTTGGCTCTACTTGAACCAAGGTTAGAGGACCAATGAGGTAGCTTGCTTACGTGGATTGATTATGTAATTCAACCTCTAAGGGAATTTTTATCATAAGAAAACATAAATGTGACCAACGCACAACCAAACTTGTTCACTCCACCCAAGAAGGCTTGTCACATAGGATGAACAAATGTTGTAGGTCACATATAAGCTACTAAAGATAGATGGAAAAGTGATTGCGAAATTCATTCTAAAGAATTTTCAACAACATGGATTAAATGGAAAACTACAGTGTCAAGTCTTTAAATCATAAAATGTAAATTCATTTTATATAAGGAATATTTTATGGATTTGTGAGGCAAATAACACCTAATATGTGTAAAGGGTGTATTATTTTTAGGGTAGGGTAGGGTAAGACAGTTTGATAATTTGTAGAAAGGGTTGTGGTGTGCTAGTGGTTTTCAAATAGTAGGTATTCTTGCAACATTCATGACATCACTTATTGCAAATATGTAGAAGACTAAAATGCAAACTAATGGGAACTATGAGGAGTAATTTTCATCTATTGGCACCAATGAAATGCAAATACCCAAATGCTCCTAAAAACCTATAACATACACTGAAACTAGAATATCATATATTTTTTCCCATTAAATCCATAAACCTACGGTGACCTTATGAGTTATTCAATAACATATTTCCAAACATAATATAGAAAGGGATTTATAATCTTGATCTAAGCCCAAGATGACAACTAGTAATGAGCATAAAACAAGATGTCCTATCAACAACATTTATAAAATACATCATTACACTTCACCAAAAGGAAATAGTAAGAACCAAAAATATTTTTAATTAATTTTGTAATAAAATTTTACATATATAATTGTTTCAAAATGTTGCCATGGGGACAAGCATGGTGGATTTGCACCATGTTGGGCAGGGGAGACATATAGACATGCTCTTAGAACTAAATAATGAATGTACATCTATAACCACCTTAGCAAGAGAGACAATATATGTACATAACCATGATCCCAAAATTATAAAGATACTATACTTGGGAGAAAAACAAAGACCAATAAAAACAACCCAAGAAGAGAGGAGAAACCCTCTATTTATATATATTTTTACCCTTCTTTTCAAATATGGGAATGGGGTTTATATTTTGCAATTTTAAAAATTTCAATACACACCATAAAGTTGGACTTCAAAGATGATCCCAACTAGAAAAACCCATTACTAAGCTTGGAATCTTCACCCATTTGCATGAAAAAACATTTATCTAACTTCCTCTATAAGGAATGATGAATATTTGGACCACATCGTTTAATTTTTTGGTTGGAGATACTTTTTACATGATTTGGAAGGTGAAAATTTATGTTGTAGACCAAAAAAACTTTGTCATCATATGTAACTACCTGGAGATGACCTTGACCACTTGATTACATAGTTTGAACCTCCTAGACAACTACCCTTCCTCATATGCACGCCTTGAAATAACCCACTCTTGTAATGATGACATGGAAATATTCTAGATCCATGGTTTCTTAAGAGATCTTCTTTGGAGTGGCCCACCTTACATTTGTAGACCTTGATGAGCTCAAAATATGGCTCATTATTGACATGTTATTTCCCTCAATTCATCTCTCTAAGGATATTACCTTATGCAAATCATAGATTGTTAGATAGCTATTACATGGAAAGTAGATATTTATCTTGTTTATATTAAACCAACGACTAAACCTTTACTTTGTCATTAGTGCCTAATACATAGCATGTTTTAGTAATTTTTTCTGGAAAGAACACTCAGGAAGAAAACACAAGTGATGTATAGTGAAAGTTTAATTTTGATCTCCATCCAGTAGAACTATGAACTCACATAGATGGCTTGTTTTTATGGAATCTATAGGCTTGTTTCTACAAACTCTGTAGGCTTGTTTCTATGGACTCTTTAGGCTTGTTTCTATAGACTCCACATGCTTATTTCTACAAACTCTATAGGCTCATTCCTACCAACTCTATAGGGTCAATTCTAAAGATTTTGTAAAGATAAAGCTATAAATGGAGAAGATGGCGGCCAAATAAGATGAGAGAGAATCATTCTAGCTGGAGTCAAATGAGGAAATTAGTCATCTTCTATTTTGTAGGATTTTTTTTGATAAAGTTATAGATATTTGGATCTTAGGACTATTTTAGGATAATATATCTATTTCATCAGAATAATTAGATCTCTTGTAAATCCAATCTCCTATTTTTAGATGAGTGGATCGATTGAGAAATCATATCTCTTTGCATCCTATTTTGAGTTTATTATATTAGTATAAAATGTAGGACTTTTGTTATTAAAAATATAATAGATGAAAGATACGTACAAGCATATTATAGGTTTTAGATAGATTGTAATCATTTTAGTTTTATGAATTGTCACCTCAGTTTCTAGCATTGATTAATCTTTGTTCCTGATTCTGAAAGGAGCAAGGGCCCACTCTCCTTGGAACCAAGAATTATTTATGGTACTTATGTTATGTTATATTAACTCTTTGTTATAACTAATTAGAATTTTGCTAATATTTGTATTCATTCATAAAATATCAAAACAAATTCACATTTCAAAAGGCATTTCCTTATTCCAAAGTCATTTCCTTTCTAAGCAAAGTGTATTTTATTTTACAAAAAGTGTGTGAAGCAAATTTTCTTTTCAAGTTAAACATCTCCATTTCCATGCAAGCATAAATAGGAGTGTAATTTTACTTTCAATCAAAAGAGTGGATTCATTTGATTAAATAGTTACATCTTTGCCTTTTAGGCAAAATATTAAATCAAGTAGTTTAGGACATATTTATTTCATTATTCAAAGTTAGAATAGGACAATCAAACACCCCCACAAGTAGACTTCTAGATCTACCATCCTACACCTTATTTCAGATAGTTTTGGACACCAACTCTAGCTGATAAGACATCAATTAAACATTGATTAAATGAAGTTTTAAATGACACTCATCATTTTTGGCACCGTTGCTAGGAAACAAGGTGTTATTAAGGTAATAATTATTGGTCTAGAGTAAAAAATAGAAAAATTTATAAAAACCATAAAAATTC
This sequence comes from Torreya grandis, assembly GCA_037957365.1. Lineage (NCBI taxonomy): Eukaryota > Viridiplantae > Streptophyta > Pinopsida > Cupressales > Taxaceae > Torreya > Torreya grandis. The sequence goes on along the minus strand of JARHVA010005371.1, from coordinate 601,921 downwards.
AATAAATTGATGTACCATCTTAGAGACTCTAAAGGATGATTCATCTCAAAATTCCCACCAAGAACACAAGTTAAAACTCCTTCAACATCTCTGAGTAGTGAACCAAAAGTTACAAGTGAAACCTATCTACAAAAATCTTCATAAACTTAGATAGAAACTAGGCCATTGCCACAAGCAAGCTCCATAGGATAAATTCCTCAGTATCAATCTCTTGTAGGAAGATATTATTTAGAAATTGCCAAGGACTTAGAAGAAGCATTTCAAAAATCTATAGCTGAAGAAAATTTTGAAAACTTTGAACAACCCATAACTAGTACCATAAATATTTAGTGGGAAGATCATTCCATCTTTAAAACATCATCAGAAGAAGAAAATATGGCTCTAAAAAAATTTTTGAAATCAACAACTTGCACAACCAAGGACTTTTTCCTATCCTATTGTTGCAGATCTTAATGATCAAACCCCCATGAAAAATATTTTACTAGCTAATCTACCAAATTTATGGGAAATATCTACAAAATATCCTGATCAATTCCTATTTGATTTTAAGGTGCTATGTCAAACCTATGATTACACAACAAATTGCCAAAAATTAAAACTATTTCCCTCTACACTTAAAGATGCAGCCATGAGATGGTTCATGGATTTACCTAGTGATTATATTAGAACATGGGATGACATGGAGATAGAATTATTAAAAAAGTATCAAGATTACTATCCAGTGTGAGAAAGAAAAGAGGATTTCTTCAAAATCAAACAGAATGAGGATGAATCTTTAGAGAATTATTTGGATAGATTCATGTTCACTCATAAAAAAAGTAATTATCCACTCACTAAAAAAGTTCAAAAATTGGTTTTCTTAAAAGGGTTGGATGAAGATACTAGAGATGCCTTAAATCTGATGGGAGGTGGAGATATAAATAAGTTGGCTTTTGATTAGATTTTTGAGCTTTGTACCAACTACTCTTGAACAAAACCTAGAATTAGGAGAAGAAGGTTTGGGAAATCTATTGAAGTGGGTAAGCTAATGGAATAATTTTCCAATCTAAAGATGGATATTTTGGTTACACTAAATATTAATTTGGATGGCTTTCAAGCTAAGGTAAATGCAACATAAACCTTAGCAATATACTATCCTAAGTGTAGATAGAAACATGCCCTTAAAGACTAACCTTAGATAAAAACAATGTTTCATCATGTAGGATCTGTGATGCAATAGATCATGATACCAAACATTGCACCCTTCTACCTATTTTAAAAAATTAAATGAAAACACAAGTCCATTCCACTAAATAAGTAAATTATATCTAGAGACAAAACTTTGTCCCACAAAACCAAGCTCAAGGATAGTTTAATGAAAGAAACATAGTTAATCCATGGATAGCACATGGACTGTTTCATTTCCTTCACCTTTTTATAATCAACCCCAAATTATATCAATCTAAAATCCATGGGTAGGATAATATTGGATGCCAACACCCCCATGGATGGTGCAACAGCCATAACCATAGCAACAATGGGTACCACAGCAACAATGGATCCCATAACAATATCAACAATAGAATCTTTAGTGGAACACACAACAATAATTCATGCAACCAATAAGACCACTTCAGAAAAAAACTATAATGCCACCCCTAGTTATTCAGCAACAAAGACAAATCAATCAAACATCAATGCCTTCACAACCAATAGCAAATCCAAAAAATAAACAACCAGCACCTATTTATGTTAATGAACAGGAAGAGACAATGAATGTTGGAGATATTAATTATTTGGACATACATTTAAGATCAGGTAAAACTATACAAAAACCTCTAGTTCTCATTTTTGAGATACCTGATGAAAAATAAAAAATAGAATCATCTTACTAAAATACTAGAGAAGCCAAAATCAAAATGAGCCTTGCAGCAAACAAAAAAAACACTACTACACTATTAGTTTCTTTTCCTAAAATATTAAGAGAAATTGATATTAAATCAAAATCAAACTTGGTCCATGAGTTTTAAAAGATCAATATTGAGGTACCCCTACTACAAGCTATTAGGGATATACATGAATTGTACAAGATCATCAAAAACCTTTGTATCAAGACACCTGGGAGGAAAGAAAAATATCTAGGAATCATTCATATTGATAGAAAAGTTGTTGATTTATTAGAATGAAAACTATTAGTTCCAAAATATGCAGATCTAGGAAGCCCAATGATCATAGTCACAATCAGAGGTAAAGAAATTCCTAACGTCTTGGTAAATTTGAGAGAAGTAATTAATGTTATGACAATTGATACTCTCCATACATTATCTCTTATGAGAATGCAACCCACAACTACCATTCTTCAAATGGTAGACCAATCTGTAACTAAACCAGAAGGGACTATAAAAAATGTTTAAGTACTAATAAAGTGTTGGGAATATCTAGTATATTTCATGGTCTTGAAACCTAAAATAAAGAATCTAGGATATCCCATCATCCTAGGTAGACCATGGTTGGCTACTGTAGCAGCATTAATTGATTGTAGGTTAGGAGACATGACCATTTCTAATGGGTTAAAATCTAAATACATCTCTTTGTATATTCCTACAAAACCATCAACAAATCACATACAAGAACTTTGGGTGGATGAATCAGACAACACATCAAACAACATTTCCTCCTTAGCTATGATCATAGTTAAAAAAACACTTGGAATAATTAAATAGAGACATATACCTAAAATCTACAGACTCTATCAGTCTAAAATTTATAGACTCTACCAGTTCGAAAGCTACGGACTCTGCCAGTCTAGAAACTATGGACTGCCTTAGTTTAGGATTCTTGGGTCAGACAAAATATTATGAAACCACCACTTCTACTTATTCTTTTGTTTTCTCACCATATGATCATGGATTGATTTAGGAAAGTGTGTGTAAATTGGAAGAATAATAGAAAACTCATTTCTTAGATGAATTCCATTATTCTTTAACAAGACTGATTCCTCCTGGAGAAGAGTTTATTGATAATGTAACCATGTTTCATAAGCTACTTCCTCATCCATGTCCTCTGAACTCATTGATTAGTGAATTGAAGAAAATAGAATCCAATTACCTAGGTACGAAACCAATCATGGTATTACTTGGAAAGCTTTTGAACATCAATACTTGGTAAACAAATGAAGAGGAAGATCAACTCTTTAAAGTACTATAAAGACATACTAAGGATTTTTCTTGGAATTATACCAATATGAAGATAATTCACCATAGCATATGCACTTATCACATTTACATAGAATCTATCAAACCGATCAGACAAACACAAAGAAGAATAAACCTAGCATTAAAGGATATAGTCAAAATAGATATCCAAAAATTGCTAGAAGTTACCCCATCATAGATAGCTGGTGGGTTTCACCCCTGGTAATTATGCCCCAATAAATGGAAAATTAAGGGTATGTTTAGATTATAGATAACTAAACAAAGCAACACTAAGATATTATTTTCCTTAACCTTTCATTGATCAAGTTCTTGACAACTTGGTAGGAAAAAGATATTTTTCTTTCCTGGATGGGTTTAGTAGGTATAACAAGATAATGGTGGCATCTGAAGATCATGATAAAACTACATTTACCTACCTTTAAGGAACTTTTGCTTACTGAGTACTCCTATTTGGACTCTGTAATGCTCCAACAACCTTTTAAAAAGTAGTTTTGGGAATATTCTTTGACCTTACAAATGATTGTGTTGAAGTATGTATGGATGATTTCACCATTCATTGTGGAACTTATGAAGAGGCTCTTACCAACTTGGAAAAAGTATTGATCATATGTGAAGAACATCAATTATCTTTGAGCCATGAGAAATGTTTGTTGATGAGAGATGAAGGAATAGTGTTGGGACATCATATTTCTACAAAAGGTATTCAAGTAGATCTAAATAAGGTTGAAATAATCTCTAACTTACCCATACCATAAACACAAACTAAAATTAAGAGTTTTTTGGGACATGTTGGTTACTACAGATGCTTCATAGATAATTTTAGCCAAATAACTACCCTTATGTTTGCCTTGATTACAAAAGATAGTACATTTGAATGGAGTGATAGTTACCATCAGTCCTTTAAAACCATCAAAGCTAAACTCGTTACTACTCTAGTATTAAGAGGACAAGATTGGGCTTAGCCATTCCATATATATATAAATACTTCTTATACATCAATAGGAGTAGTCCTTGGACAAAAGGATGAAGAGAATAACATGTATGTTATATATTATATTATTAAAAACATGACACCTACTGAAAGAAACTACACCATAACTGAGAGGGAATTTCTAGCTGTAGTCTATGAAATTAATAGATTTAGATACTACATAACAGGCTACAAGGCATTTATCTATACAGACCATTCAGCTATTATATATCTTACCAATAAACTAATTATGGGAG
>JARHVA010005371.1:570000-592500 GCA_037957365.1 Torreya grandis | reverse complement strand
GTGGACACAACATCTGCCAATCATGTAGTAGAAGTTCACAAATTAAAAATAATAATAAAGAAAAATGAAAGTGAACAAATAGACCTCTGGATATATGTAGAAAATATGAAAAAGGAGAATAGGAGATTTTAGAGTTTGGTAAACTCTTCCAAAGCACCTTCTAATGTTGCACCTTCTCCTCCTAAGGTATTTGTTGACCGAAGTTGTCAAACAAGTTATCTAGATTCCTACCTTGAAAATACTAAATCAAATTGAAGAAGAATATTCCATACTTAAATAGAAAAACAAAGTTGTAACTTTTTTAAATAAAATATTGGAAAATGAAAAGAAAGAATTAGAAGCTAAGGTCCAAGATTTAGAAGAAATTTTGCAAGATGCATGCAAATTAGGGGAATTTTTTTTGGCATGTAGGAATCCTTCTCCTGCATATAGTTTTTTTTATTTATTTAAACAATTTTATAGATATCAACTTTTGAGGATCTCTTGTCATCTTCCTTACAAGATTTTATAGCAAACAACATTTCTAGAAATTTTCTATAGTGTTGAACTGATCAACAGGATTTGCTTTGTGAATTTTATTTGCATGATTTGATCATAGGAGACGATGAGAATAATAAGTTCTTGATAAATCTTCATGTAGGAGAAGTTCAATTGAGGGAATTACATTCTACATTCAAAAATCAACTAGCATGGAAAAGTAGATTTGAGGAGTATACAAATCATGCTAAGACTATAGGATTGTGTATCAGTCTAGCCTTTCTTATCCTTAGATTGATCAGATAGAATTTTAACTGTGCTTGTTTAAGTGATGAAGTTAAAACTCATTATTGTGTTATTTCTTTTGACTTGTTTTCAAGATAGAGTTTTGATTCAATGGTGATTACAAGTGTGAAAAGGTGGGACCAACATTTAGTGTCTCTTAGAAGATGAGAGGTAATGTCTCCAAATAACTTAAGATGGAGTATGAGGAGAGCTACCTCAATTTTGGAAATCTTAATAGAGGTAATAAACTCTGAGGGAGAAAATAAATGGATTGACATGAGAGATAGACCCCCTTTGTTGATCATATCTATTCCAAGATGGCAGAGTTGGGCTCCATAATCAGAGGAGCAATGCAATATATGGAAACAAATGATTCAACAACATCAGATGTTTACAAGCAATTTAGACAAGCACATAACAAATGAATTTGATGACTATGATTTGAGTCATAGTGTGGAAAGTAGATGCCAAATCTATGAAAGCTAATGAATGTTTGTAATGGGACTTGTAAAAGGTAAAGCCTAGGGGAGATGATGAGCTCAGAATATTGCTCATTATTGACATGTTATTTCCCTCAATTCATCTTTCTAAGGATATTATCTTATGAAAATCATAGATTGTTAGATAGTTATTACATGGAAAGTAGATATTTATCTTGTTTATATTGAACCAAAGACTAAACCTTTACTTTGTCATTAATGTCTAATACATAACATGTTTTAGTGGTTTTTTTTGTGAATAATGTTTATGAAGAAAGCACAGGTGATGTATAGTGAAAGTTTAATTTTTATCTCTATCCAATAGAACTATGAACTCATATAGATGGCTTATTTCTACAAACTCCATGGGCTTGTTTCTACAGACTCTGCAAGCTCATTCCTACCGACTCTACAGGGTCAATTCCATGGATTCTATAAAGACAAATCTACAAATGGGAAGTTGGCAACTAGATAAGATGAGAGAGAATCATTCCAGCTAGAGTCAAATGAGGAAAATACTTGTCTACTATTTTATAGGATTTACTTTTGATAAATTTGTATATGTTTGGGTTTTAGAACTATTTTAGGATAATATATCTATTTCATCAGAATAATTAGATCTCTTGAAAATCCAATCTCCTATTTTTGGATGAGTGGATCGACCAAGGAATCATATCTCTTTAAATCCTATTTTGAGTTGATTATATTAGTATAAAATTTAAGACTTTTATTATTAAAAATATAATATATGAAAGATACATACAAACATATTACAGGTTTTAGACAGATTGTAATCATTTCAGTTTTATGAATTATCACTTCAGTTTTCAGCATTGATTAATCTTTATTCTTGAGTCTGAGAGGAGTAAGGGCCCACTCTTCTTGGAACTAGAAATTGTGTATGGTACTTATGTTATGTTATATTAACTCTTTGTTATAACTAATCATAATTTTGCTAATGTTTGCATTCATTCATAACACATCAAAACAAATTCATAGTTCAAGAAGCAATTCCTTATTCCAAAGTCATTTCCTTTCTAAGCAAAGTGTGTTCTATTTTACAACAAATGTGTGAATCAAATTTCCTTTTCAAGTTAAACATCTTTATTTACATGCAAGCGTAAATAGGAGTGTGATTTTACTTTCAAGCAAAAGAGTGGATTCATTTGATTAGATAGTATATCTTTGCCTTTTCAACAAATGAGTGAATCAAGTAGTTTAGGACACATTTATTTCATTATTCAAAGTTAAAATAGGACCATCAAACCCCCCCCCCCACAAGAATAATTCTATAACTACCATCTTACACCTTACTGCAGACAGCTTTGGACACCAGCGTTGGTTGATAAGACATCAATTGAACATTGATTAAATGAAGAGTTAAATGACACTTGTTAGACATTAAATATTATTCCATAGATGTGCTTGAACAAGTAAATAAAATTAAAATATTAAAACTTAGGTCATTTCACCTTTTTAATTTTTGGTTCCAATTTATTTTCTCCATTTTTTCCTTTTGAATTTTTGATTTTTAAAAATTGGCATTCTTAGATTTTCCTCCATGTTTATTTTTTAATGCATAATTGCATTATTTTCCACTTTTTTACCTTTTGGAGAAATTATATCCCCTTTTGGAAATTTTTAATTTACAAACTATAAAGTTACAATTTACACTTGTACTTCCCCTTAGAGGTTCCCTTAAGGAGATGGGAACTCTGGAGATAATTTACAATTTAAAAAATAACAAATTCAACTTGGACTCCTAGATTCCCTCAAAATATCCTTTTAAATAATTTGGATCTCTAACTGCAATTTACAATTTCATAAAATTGCAAATTACAGTTAGGGTTCACATTTCTCTTAAAAGTTTCTTTTAGGGAATCCAAAACTCCAACTGTAAATTATACTTTTACAAAATTGTAAAATTACAATTGGTTGTCAAAGTTCCCCCTTAAATTATGGCCAAATATTGACTAGTGTTGACTATCAAAAATGGAAGATCCAAGTGTAATTTGTAATTTTTAAAAGTGCAATATTTCAAAATTGCATCTCTCCTCCAAATCAAAACATTGAATTATGTATGCATAGTTTTAATGGTTTTGATATGGTTTAAGGGTCAGGGTGTTTTTTTAAGGATAAAATTGGTTAAAATACTTATATAAGAGTATAATTAATCTATGTATTTTTCATAAATACTTATAGTAATCTACTTTTTCTTAGAAAGGCCTGGATACATAGGCAAAGTCTAACATTAGTCTTGTCCAAAGGTAGGGACGATGAGAGTGTCTAGTCATCAGAATTTTTTTTTTTAAGTTTATTATATTGGATATATGACGATGGATTCAAATCATATCACTAGGATCCAAGATAGAGGCAAGGATATGTCAAAAATTATCTCTTTCTCCATTATTGAGGTTGTAATGTTATTTTAGCACATATTGTGAACTATGTAATGACTTTATGAATGTATTTATGAATCAAATTTGATTTATGATTGTGATGATATATGTTCATAAACATAAATAATTTTAATATTAGGTTATGATTATAATTTTATCTCATGTATTCAAGGTTTAGGCCTACTAGTTCAAGAAAATCCTTTTTTTCTATACATAGTCAGCAAAATGGAAGAAGTTGGTCATGTTTTTTTATGATCTAAGCTTGAAAACCATTTAAAATATAAAGGAGGAGTTTTATGTAACATGATAAAATAATAAATAGGTCTTAAAAGTCTCATAATTCAAATATTTTGTTTTTTATTTGCTCTCAGGTTTGTTAACAGCACTTAAACCCTAGAATAAGGGTTTTCACATAAACAATGCTCTAATTTTTTAACCAAGCACTCAAAAAATATGAAAGTTTTTTATTGATTATTCAATACCCTATCCAAAAATTTAAATTAATGTTAGTCTCATGGGTATATTCAAATGTCCATAAATAATTATTATATTCTTAAGACTCACCAAAACAAGAAATTCATGGTCTTAGTAAAACAACTTAAACATCTCTTAGGGTAGTAAAGTAAAACTCATGAAAATTAGAACACCTATGCTAAAAGTTTGTCTTAATTGGATGCATTTGTTTTCATCCCTTGAAAGGTATTTTTAAATAAATTTCATGTGATTGTGTATTGTCAGACTATATATAAGGCCTAGAATTGAGTTGTTATAATAACATCTTGTCAATTCATGAGTGTTCGAGTAACAAATAGGCATGGAGATTATTTTAATCCTTATTGAATTAGTTTTTTAAGAGATCTTAGGGATCCTCATAGATAAAACAATGGTTCCTTTTAATAATGTTTTATAATGTAATAATTTAACAATAGGATTTCCCTTATATTATATAAATAGTAAAAATCTTATGTATGTAACATTATTGAAAGGTCTATATATATATATATATATATATATATATATATTTTAAATGAATGTAATAATATTCAAAAACCTATGAGTCTAAAAAATATTGTTCAAATTCAAGTTAAATCTTAAGTTACTCAGTGATATGACACAAACAAAAATAGAGACTATAAATTTCAAACATGATATGCCTGGATATGTTTTATAAACACTAAAATTTTGATTCTTTATTTTGTAAATTTTTTATATATTTACCATAGAGTTTAGTTAGTAACAAATATATACAAAAATCATAAATTAATTTTATTTCATTATGCCTTCAACATTGTTATAAAGACTTAATATATAATTATTTAGTAACTGAATGTATATTATGCACAAGTATTGGCATAAAAAAATTTATGATTACTTTTCCTTATCCTCAGTATTTTCACTTATCCCATGAGCTTGAGAAAATATTGTCTTGTACTCTACCCTCAAAATGATGCAGAAAAATAGGCCAATCCTCTAGACACCATAACTTTTAACTTGTAACTTTGTTTGGGCTCTTCCACATGCCAAAATGACCATGTCAAAAATATCGTTATTGTGCTAAGAAGTTATAACAACTTAGGGATGTTTTCAATATTTTTTTTTAGGCCATACATGATCATTTGAGGATTCAAAATTATAATTTAATTATTTTTTTAAGAATATTTTATTTTTAGAAATTTTATATTTTTAAGACCCGATGTTAACTTCAATTAAAATTTATCCCATAAGCTAATTTTAGCATTTATATTATTTAAAGATATTTTTAGAGTTGTGTGTTTTTACATGCAAAACTTATTATAAATAGTAACTATTATAAATATATTTTTTTTTTATTTTCATTTTATTGAATTTTTGCATGTCAACTTTAATTTTGAATTGAAGCTTATTTAAGCATGGTTTGGGTTATAATTGTTTCAATTCATTAAATACAAACCAATACAAGTTATTTTTTAATAATCTTTGACTATTTATAATTTATTATCTTGATAGTTTTTAGGTTCATTATCAAGTATCATAGCAAGTTCAAATCATGGACGTGTAAGACATGGTGAGAGGATGAGGAGGTATTACACAAGTAAATTGTACTATATAAGAGCTAAAAATGTAAGTGGAATAATTCACTAAGGTTATCACCAATTAGATAAGAAAACAAGGTGGTGATGAGGAGGACACAAATCATGATGAAGAAGTTCAACAAGAAGAAGAAAAGAAAGAGCATCTACCATCAATGGAAGAGAGGATGGTTTAGGATTTATAAGAAATAAATGAAAGAATCAAGGTTGATTTTCTAGATTATGGAGATAGTTTAAAACCAGAGTAGTTGATAGATTAGATGAATATCATGGATAAGTTATTCAAGTGGAAGACTATGAGAGAAGACAAGAAGGTAAATTTTACATGCACTAAATTGAAAGATCATGCAATACTTTGGTGGAATCACCTATAGAAAGAGAGATATAAGAAATTTAAAGATAATATTAATTCATCAAAATATATGGAAAAGCTGAGGGAGAAATTTCTTCCTATGGATTATGCATAAGCCCTATATAGAAGATTTTAGAATTTGAGGCAAAAAGATGTAATATCCCTTCGAATATCAAAACAAAAGCTCCAAATTGCTTATCTAAATTTCTGCAAAATATCTTCAAATAGATGAATAAATCACAGTATAATTTCTTATTTATTTGCTCATAAGCTTACAATAGTGATCCTCTCTCAGGTATACAAAGAATATCGAAAGTTCGGCCTTATAGCCTGAATATTCTGCGAACTGGGATGAATCTGGAGCATCTCGGCCTGCTGTGAAAAAAACACAGTCGCCGACGTCGGTTATACTACCGTCGTCAGTCGACCTGTAGTGATCCCTTTGCCGACGTCGGTGATGAGTCGACCGATGTCAGTCTCTGTAAGTCTCTGTTCGCTGATGTCGGTACCTGAACTTTCTATAGATGCGTACGGATTTTCACAGATCTGTACGGAAGTCGTACGGCCACTGGTATTGCTCAACCTATGTGCTTGATCCTGATCTATAGAATTATGGGCTAATACAAAGATCTATATCTGGATAATTCTAGAATCAAAACCCAAATAATGAAAATACCTGAAACCCTCGACCTGAAGTATCTGTAATAACTTCTGTGTGAAGTTATCTCTCAAACTTGTAAGTACATGTAATAGCTTCTGGATGAAGTTATCTCCCAATTTGGCAATAGATCGGTTAATCTTTCACAACCTCTGAATCGCTCACACTGAAGAGTTGACATTCTTCAATGCAGTTTGGCAATAGATCAGCTGATCTTTCACAGCCTCTGAATCGTACACAATGAAGAGTTGACGTTTTCCACTGCAGATGGAATACTGGAACCCTTGGCTCAGTCTTCACAGAAGAATTTCTTAATGAGAATCAATATCAAAATAATCATGAATACAAACTCTCTTCCATGAGAGATTCTTATACACCTCCAAAGGTGTGCTTGCTAAAATTAGATTCCCTTAAATTAGACTGGGGCTTCCTTAATTTAGAACTAGGGTCTTAAAATTAGACCAATTCTTAAATTAGAATGAGGATCCTAAAATTAGACCCAATCATAAATAATTAATAATTAATTATTAATTATTAATTAATAATTAATAATTAATTAAAATTGGACCAAATAATTAATATTTGATTAAATCAATCAAATATTAATATTTCCTTTAATTCATGTCCTAAAGAGCCCAAACGAAAGCCAAGCCCAGCTCCATCAAGAACCTCTATCCATCTCATCAGCGTATGAGGGTCGCATAATAGGCTAATCATCTACTCTGCACATGTCGACTAAAAAGGGGACATGACAATCCGCCCCTCCTGAAATTGCTTGCCCTCAAGCAATCGTTGAATACCTAGATCCCAAATGAAGTCTCGATCTACAGTGCTGTCAACCAACACAAACTCCAGGCCCTGTCCATCACCACTCTCATCCAATGGCGTCACATCACCTCTGTCTCCTGTACGCATATCGTCATCAACATGTGACCCCCCTGTAAAAGAAAGCTGAGCCTCTACCACATGTGCTGACTCTTGAACTGAACTCACCTCAAGACAAAGCTTGTCCTCATATCTCTCCTGTGTTGGTGCCAATGTGCCCTCATCGTCGCACTCTATCATGTCATGTAGTATAGGCATCTCCATCCGATGAAAAAACATATGCTTGAAGCTGCTGCCTCGTATTGCCTTAAGAATATGTGTTTTCCCATCAACCTGAAAATGAACCTCCATATCTTTGAGATGAAGAGTAACTTCCTCAAATGAATGAAGCCACTTCATACCCAAGACTAATTCTATGTTCCCCATGTTCACTACAAAATAATTAGCCTTGAACTCATAGTTGTTCAAGCGCAATGGGAGATCTCTAATCATGTGCTCACACCTAAGAGTGTGACCATCGGCTACCTTAACTCTAATTCCCTCAAAATCTTTGGTAGTGATTCCACGCTCCTCCACCAATCTAGCATCTATGAAATTATGTGTAGCTCCTGTATCAAGAAGGGTGGTAACCTTTTGCCCTACCAAAACTCCTCGGAGTCTGAATGACTCATCCGACTGAATGCTGGATAGGCGTGCCTCCTGTATATGAAGCTCTAAATATACATCTGCCTTAGGCTCTGAAGCCTCTGCCTCCTCAGTACTATCCTACTGTTCAAAATCTTCTGATTTCGCATCCTCATAATATGCCCACATCACACGATTTGCTTTGCCCTTAGGCCTCAAAGGGCAATCATGATGGATATCATATGGACCTTTGCAGTAGAAGCAAAGCTTCTTCCTGCGTAGATCATTAAGCACCTCACGATCCAAAGGTGGTGCTGCTGGATTGGCTTTTGAATCATTTTTAACCCCGGATTTATCTATGTTAAAATCCGGTCTCTCTGTATCCCCGTTGGAGTGCTTATGGTCTCTAGATGAAGAAGTACCTCTGGAGTTAGATCTACTTGATGGGGCTGCCATCTCCATACTACGCGCCTTCTTCATAGCTTCCTATAATGAAGGAGGATCAAAGCCTTTGATCCAACCTCTCAATGGTTCTGTCAATCCCTCCATGAAGAGTACTACTAGTCGCCTCTCTGAAATGTCAGGAACCATAACTGATAACTTCTAGAAGTCACCAATATAAGACTCTAGACTGCCACTTTGACGTAACTATGCCAACTCTCGGAAATAGGACTCTGGATCCCTCCTATCAAAATGCTCTACTAGCCTATCCACGAACTCCTAATAAGAGGTGATTTGATCATGATGGAGTGTCACCATCCCATGGTGCCACCAATCGTGAGCTACTCCCTCAAGATGTAGTGTTGCATATCTGATAGCATCTTCCTCGGCCATCGGATGCAATGTGAGAAAGGTGTCCAACTTACTAATCCAAGCCTGGGCTGTGACCTTACCACTTCCGTCAAACATTGCGAGTGTGAGCCTGCTCGTGGCATGCTTAAGATCATTGTTCTGGTGTCTAGGTCTTCTGTCCTGTCTAGCCAATCTGTAGTGCTCTCTCCTTAGATTAATAAAATGATCAAGGGACGTCCTCTCTCGTACATGAGGAGGTAATAAGTTCCACTCCTCATCTGTAGCCATGAAAACATCTGTAAATGAAGGATCTCCTGCCTCCTCCTCTGCTGGAATGTCTGGTTCCTCTTGAACAAACGTAGGGCGTGTAGGTCTACCTGCTATCCTAGAATGGGTCTGCTATGGTCTCTGATTAATAGTAGCACTCCTATTATCTCCTTGTTCCCCATTCTGTCTATCGGTTGCATTCATTCCCCTTATCATAGTAGTAAGTGCTTGTAGTGTCTGATTCATCTGCTGTTGACCTGACATCATAGCACGATGGAATTCTCTGGTGTCCTGGTCAGCATCATACCTATGGCCCCTGGGTGGGTTACCCTCACGTCTGTCACTCATGGTAATCTGTTGCTGTTCTAACAGTTGGGTACCTTCAAGCAAAGCTCTACTGCGTGTGTAATACCCGTGTGGTCGCAACTCTTGTGGCTGCATAAAATTTCTAAATCCTCAGGATGGCAGGATTTAGCTCTGATACCACTGTAATATCCCTTCCAATATCAAAACAAAAGCTCCAAATTGCTTATCTGAATTTCTAAAAAATATCTTCAAATAGATGAATAAATCACAGTATAATTTCTTATTTATTTGCTCATAAGCTTACAATAGTGATCCTCTGTCAGGTATACAAAGAATATCAAAAGTTCGGCCTTATAGCCTGAATATTCTGTGAACTGGGCTGAATCTGGAGCATCTCGACCTGCTGTGAAAAAAACACAGTCGCCGACGTCGGTTATACTACCATCGTCGGTCGACCTGTAGTGATCCCTTTGCCGACGTCGATGATGAGTCGACCGATGTCGGTCTCTGTAAGTCTCTGTTCGCCGATGTCGGTACCTAAACTTTCTGTATATGCGTACGGATTTTCACAGATCTGTACGAAAGTCGTACGGCCATTGGTATTGCTCAACCTATGTGCTTGATCCTGATCTATAGAATTATGGGCTAATATAAAGATCTATATCTGGATAATTCTGGAATCAAAACCCAAATAATGAAAATACCTGAAACCCTCAACCTGAAGTATCTGTAATAACTTCTGTGTGAAGTTATCTCTCAAACTTGTAAGTACATGTGATAGCTTCTGGATGAAGTTATCTCCCAATTTGGAAATAGATCGGTTGATCTTTCACAACCTCTGAATCGCTCACACTGAAGAGTTGACATTCTTCAATGCAGTTTGGCAATAGATCAGCTGATCTTTCACAGCCTCTGAATCGCACACAATGAAGAGTTGACGTTCTCCACTGCAGATGGAATACAGGAACCCTTGGCTCAGTCTTCACAGAAGAATTTCTTAACGAGAATCAATATCAAAATAATCATGAATACAAACTCTCTTCCATGAGAGATTCTTATACACCTCCAAAGGTGTGCTTGCTAAAATTAGATTCCCTTAAATTAGACTAGGGCTTCCTTAATTTAGAACTAGGGTCTTAAAATTAGACCAATTCTTAAATTAGAATGAGGATCCTAAAATTAGACCCAATCATAAATAATTAATAATTAATTATTAATTAATAATTAATAATTAATTAAAATTGAACCAACTAATTAATATTTGATTAAATCAATCAAATATTAATATCTCCTTTAATTCATGTCCTAAAGAGCCCAAACGAAAGCCAAGCCCAGCTCCATCAAGACCCTCTATCCATCTCATCAGCCTACGAGGGTTGCATAATAGGCTAATCATCTACTCTGCACATGTCGACTAAAAAGGGGACATGACAAAAGATCATAGTATATAATGGTATAAAAATTATTTTTATAATATTTCTATATGAGTGGAGCATGATTAAATAGAAGAATAGATGGCTATAAGGTATGTAAATAGTTTGAAATTTACTATTCAAGATGAATTAAGTATGAATAGAATACTTTTCATGGAGGAGGATTATCAATTAGCTTTGAAGATAGAAGAAAAACTTGATAGAATTTCAAAAAAAGTATCTTATTCCAAGAAGAGGTAGATTCCCTCCAATAAGGGGATAAGATTTGTTTAATACCATTAGAGGTGGGTATAATACCAATAGAGGTGAATCGTCACATGGTCAAGAAAGGTAAAATGAGAATAGGTAAGGGTTTTAATAACAACAAAGAAGAAGTGGATTTTAGAGAGGATGAGATCAACGTAGATCTTATGTTCATTATAGATGTGGATAAGAAGGGAAAAAAATCATTTGAGTGTCCGCACTATCAAGATTCAAAATAGAGGCAAGAGGATTTACCAAGAGTAAATCTAGTTGAGGCTGAGATAGAAGAGCAAACTATTGAATTTGCACCTTTACATGTTGGAGAGAATCTCATGATGAGAAGAAAAATGATCACTCTAAATAAAGAATAAGTGAATAATAAAGAAGGTTGTGATTCATGTCTACAATCAAATATTTTTTGAACAAGATCTACTTCAGGTGGAAAGGTATGCAAATTAATTATAGATGGTGGTAGTTGTGAAAACATGGTTTCCAAATAAATGATAGAGAAAATAAATTTGTAATGTGAAAAGCATCTTAATCTTTATCAGATTGCATGTTTTAAGAAATGGAATGAATTTATAGTAGATAAAAGGTGCTTAGTCAAGTTTTATATAGTAAAAAGTTATAATGATGAAATATGGTGTGATGTTATTATGATGGATGCGTGCCATGTGTTATTAGGAAGATTGTGGAAATTTGATAGGAAAGTAATTCATGATGAATCAAAGAAGACATACACTTTTTGGAAAGGTGGTACAAAGGTAGTTTTTTTTTACCTCTTAAAAAGGAAGAGAAGGCATAAATCATGCTCTTTACTAAATAATTTATCCAAGATATTAAGACAATAGGTTGTTACTATGTATTATTAGTAAATAATGAAGACATGAAAATGGTGTAAATATGAACAGAAGAAGAAAGACTGTTGAAAGAATATGCAGATGTAATGTTTGATGAGTTACCAATGGTTTACCATTGAAAAGATATATTTAGCATCACATTGATTTGATTCTAGGATCATCTCTACCCAATCAAGTAGATTATAAGGTGAGTCCAATAGAACATGCATAATTAAATAAATAAGCTATTGAATTGTTAAAAAATAAGTTGACAAGGGAGAGTATGAGTCCATGTTCAACACTAAAGTTACTAACACCAAAGAAAGATTGAAGATGGAGAATGTGTGTGGGTATTAGAGAAATTAATAAAATTACCATCAAGTATAGGCTTCTTATACCTTGTTTAGATGATATGATGGATGTGCTTGCAAGAGAAACATATTTTTCCAAGATTGATCTAAGGAGTGGTTATTATCATATTTGAATTCATGAAGGATATGAGTGGAAAACTACATTCAAGACTAGGGATGGCTTATTTGAGTGGATGGTGATGTTATTTCAATTATCTAATGGACCTAAAAGTGTTACAAGAATATATTGGTAAGTTTGTGGTTATTTATTTTGATGATATTTTGATATTCAATAAGATTAAATAAGAACACTTACAACATTTGAGAATGGTACTAGATTTGTTAGGAAAGGAGAAGTTGTATGTAAATTTAAATAAGTGTAAGATTATGCAAAGTAGTTTAGTATTTTTGGGATTTGTAGTTTCATCATATGGTGTGAGAATGGATGAACAGAAGATAAAGGCAATTATTGAGTGGCCTATTCCAAAAATCAATTTAGAGATAAGAATTTTCCATGGTTTATCAACTTTTTATATAAATTTTAATAGTATTGTGGCACTAATAATAGATTACATGAGAGGGAATGAATTTGTATGGACTAGAGCAACCACAAAAATCCTTGAAATTTTGAAGAAAAAGATTATAGAAAGACTAATTTTATAAATATCATATTTTAATTAAGTGTTTGAGGTTGACTGTGATTATTCATTTTTGGAAATTGGTGTTATGTTGAGTCAAGAAAGAAAGCCAATAACATATTTTAGTGATAAATTGAATTAGATAAGAAAAACATATTCTTCCTATGATATTGAACGTTATGCAATTATACAAGCATTAATACATTGGAGGAATTACTTGGTACCTAAGGATTTTATCCTATTTACAGATCATGAGGCTTTGAAAAATGTGAATACACAAAAGATGTTGAATAGAAGGCATGGAAAGGGGGTTTCTTTATTGCAGGGGTATTCTTTTATGTTAAAAAATAAATATGGAAAACAAAATTAGGGATATGACACATTGAGAAAGAGAGTAGTGTTATTAACTATTATGGTGTGTGAAGTAGTTGATTTTGAAACTATCAAAGAATTATATGATATTAATCCATATTTTGGCAAGGTAGTTGAGCAGTGCAAGAATCCATTAATAGGTGGAAAAGATACTATTCATGGTGAGTATCTTATATAATAAAGTTATCTCTTGAAATGGAAATAATTATGCATTCCATTTAGGTCTCTATGAGACAATATAATAAGAGAATTACATAATGGTAGTTTGGTTGGACATTTTGGTAAGATGAAGACAATAGATTTGGTGGAGGAAAAAAAAATTGGCTAAGAATTTAAGGTAAATGTGACAAGGTATGTTTCAAGGTACAGGATATATCAGTTGACTAAAATACATGCACAAAATGCTAGATTATACATGTCGTTAATAGTTTCAAGAGGACCATGGACAAATTTGAGTATGGATTTTGTGTTGGGATTACCAAACAAATAGTGAGGTAATGATTCAATTTTTGTTGTTGTAGATATATTTTGTAAAATGGTTCATTTCATTATATGTAAGAAAACCAATGATGCCACTAGACTTTTAAAATTATTTTTTAAGGATATTGTGAGATTGCATGGTGTTCTAAAAACTATTACTTCAGATAGGGATACAAAATTTCTAAGTTATTTTTAGAGGCTTTGTGGAAGAAGATGGGTACTAAGCTACAATTAAATAGTGCATATCACCCACAAATAGATGGATAGATATAAGTTATGAATATGAGCTTGGGAAATTTGTTGAGATACATAGTGGGAGAGAAGCCCAAGCAATGGGACTTGGATTTACCATAAGTTGAGTTTGCATATAAAAGTTTAGTGAATAAATCAATAGGAAATTAAGCATTTCAAATTATTTATGGTAGAAATCCTATGGGTATTTTATATTTGGTATAATTACCGATTATAGGTCGATTTAGTGATGATGCAAAAGCATTTGTAGAGCATATACAACAGTTGCAAGGAGTAAGAAGAAAGTTGTAGGAAAGTAATGAGAACTATAAAGTGTCAACAGGTATTAGAAGTATATCCAAGGTATTTAAATAAGGGTATTTTTTAATGGTTTACTTGAAGAAATAAATGTTTCAAAAAGGCATGTACAACAAGTTGAAGTACAAGAAAATTGGACCATGTAGAACTGTGAAAAAATTAATGAAAATGCTTATGAGGTGAGTTTACCATAGAATTTGGATATCTTTCTAGTATTTAATGTTTTATGTTTATATGAATTACATGAAGGATAATATAGTGAAGATGACAAAGATGAAGAAGTAAATTGGGAGCAACATGTTCTAAATAAAAAGAAGGAAAAGATAGTATAGGTTTTGGATATGAAGATAGTGAGCACAAGGGAAGGGAATTATAATAGGTATTTGGTGTAGTGTGAAGGACTGCATAAAAAATACAATACTTGGATTATAGAATGGGAGCTAAATAATATTGACAAAGAAAAATGGTAGTAGTACAATCAAGGCAACTCGCAGGAGCAAAATCAACCGGAGGAGAATGATGCAGAAAAATAGGCCAATATTTTGGAGGACATAACATTTGGCCTATAGTTTTGTTTTTTATCTTTCACATGGAAAAACAACCATCTCAAAAAAAATTCTCGTTGTCCTAAGAGGTTTATCCTCTTAGGGATGTTTTCAATACTTTTTGGAGGCCATACATGATCATCTAAGGGTCCAAAATTGTAATTTAATAAATTTTTTAGGTTTTTCTATTTTTAGAAATTGTATAATTTTTGGACAAGACATTAACTTTAGTTTAAATTCATCCAATAGACTAACTTTATCATTTAGAGTATTTCGAGATATTTTTAGAGCTACGTGCACTTGTATGTCAAGTTTAATTAAAATAGTAGCTATTAAAAATAGAGTTTTTTTAGATTTTAGTTTTTTTTAAATTTTAGCATGTCAACTCTATTTTGGTGTTGAGGATTATTTAATCATGGTTTTCATTGTAATTATTTCAAGTCATTTAATACAATTTATTATTTTCATAAGCTTTACCTATTGATAATTTATTGTCTTGATCATTTTCAGGTTCATTACAAATTGTATAACTCATGTTCATATATGTAAATCATTAATTTATGCTTCATTTGCATGGCCTTATTGATATCACCATTAAAATTAGATAATGATTTTATGTATGCATTTTTGACTTCTAGATTGAGATATTTTTATGAATAGCTTCCTTCTCACCTCTCAATGTTAAAAGGGTGATGTGAAAATCCTCAAACACTTTGTTATTCTCAGCCAGTGCAATTTATAGCATTGCAATACTTGTCCTTGCACTTACACAAATCTAGGACAAAAACATGTTTCAACTTTTTATATATTCCTATTTTAAAAGTGATAATGACATCGTCAAATGGAGATAATCCTTTATTTATAGTAATTCCTTGCACCTCATATGTGTTATAAGTTTGTACATATCCTTGGGCATTCATGCGGATTAATTTTCATCTTTATTTATTAGATCATATGCAAAATTACATATATAATTCACTAACAACATTTAGTAAAATTTGAAACCACATAATAAACTACAGAAAATGATATGAAGTATGGAAGATAACATGTTAGTAACAAAAGTTTCCTTAGGGTGTGCCATTAATGGTTCATTACAAAACATACATTTTATGAAACATTTATATGTTAAATTATTTAGTTTGTACTTTTGATTATGCCATTATTCATTTATCTTGAAAAATTAAATTTTATGTAAGCAAGGGAACCACATGTGACCCAAATAGTAAATAATAATTTATCCCCATAAATAATTGATCAAATGTAGTTACAAATATTTATGGACATTTCATATACAAGACATCATTTTAGTAATATTGATGGAAATTTTAGTGATACTCCTAACTTGACATATGCATTCGTTAGGACAATAGACCTGTCCATTTCTACTAAATAAACTTTTAGGTTTAATACTAAACCCCAACATAGGAGCTATAAGATGTCAAAAATATTTATCAACATATAAAATAACACAGAGCACCATGAATGTGTCCCTCCATCATTCTCATTATAACATTTTCAAGTTTTTTTACCTCATCATCCCTCCTCCTCTTCCTCAAATCATGGTCTGCATGTATTTGGTGACCAATCAAGTGTTGTATGGACACCCTACATCAATAATTTTCTGAAATAAGATATGTGGAGGGAAAAGAGAGAACACATGAACTAAATGTTATATTTCACTCCATCCAACAATGGTAATTTGTCAACATACATAGTGATATGTGAACATGTGCACTAGATCAGTAAAATTTGATACTTTAATAACATAAAAATGCAAACACGTCAACATGATAGATTACATGTCAAAATCATTACATACCATATATATATATATATATATATATATATATATATATATATATATATATATATATATATATATATATATATATATATATATATGATTTTAAGAGTATATGTGAACATAATTTCAATAATTAACTATGAATCATCATGAAACACATCACTAAATGCAATATCAATAGTCAAAGAATTTATTAAATTGTAGATAAATGACAAACTTCTTAACTAATAAAAAATTTAAATGAAACACTCATATTCAAATTATGATGTGAAATTAATATGTATCATTTCATATCATACATGTTATACATATCATTTCCAAGTCATTATTTGTTATTAAATATCCATGTTCTTTACATGGACATAAGAACTCATATCAAGGACACATAATTTGGAAATTGACTACCACTAAACTCAAATATATGCATTTTTGAGCCTGCCATAAAGACACTTGCATTTGAAACTGTTTGGTTTAATAAGCTTGCCAAAAATTAAGAAGAAAACATGTACATAAATAATACACTTATTGGTTTACTAAATAAAAAGTGAATAAATGGACTCTATGAAATGGCTCATAATTATTTCAATGACACCACCTCATCTCCATCAAAATCATATACAAAATTTCAATACATGATACAATAAAATATAATGGTAGAGTAGAATGAAAGTAATGATAAAAAATAACATTTTGTAAGTGGCATAAACAAAAATGCTATACTTTTTATTTACTCCATATTTGCTTGATAAAATGGTAACCCCAAAGGGTCATACTTGCTCCATGGGATTCATCTTTAGAGGACCAAAAAGTTATATTAGATAAATGTTGGTAACAAATAGAAACTTATTAATAATTTTGACAACATATCCATTAAAATTATGTATGTGAGGTAACTCATGAGGAGAAATTTATATTTTTGGTCCCCTAAGAAACCCTCTTACCTTTATGTTAAAGGTACTCCCTTAAAGTAATACATTCATCATTAGTAGAATCCATACGATTGTTTTATCTCTAAATTATGGATGTTGATTATTTCATAAATATCAATGTTATTATTGAAAACATAAAATTAAGTTAGTTTTCAATATGCTCAAACCATTAAATAAATTGATTATAACTTGAGGTCCACTATTAGCACCACCTTGTTGTTGCTCAACCTTCTTCCTTTCACTCTCAAGTTCTTGATGAACTTATTATCACCTTATTTAGGCTTGCCTTGTCTATGACAAGTTATACTTTGAATAATATGCAAGAATTATGTCATTAATATCCTTCAAGGTCATGTCAATAGTATTACATATTGAAATACATTCTCCCTCACCAACCATGATCTTTCCAATCTATCTCTTTTGTTGACACTCTAGTTTTTTATGATTCATTCTATAGGCTTACGTTTCACTTCTCTTTTTGTGTATTCTCTTCCCTTTTAATTAATTTTACCACTACTAAAACACACTGGGGGTCTCTTTATAAAGGGTTTTTGATCATGAATTTTGAGATGGTGACTATTAAGTCTCTATGGTGACCAAAAAATATGATCACCTTGACCACTAATTGTGTTGCATGCCATCAACATGCAACAATGTAAACCCCACTTTTTAATACCCATATTCATAATCCTATACTCACCTATAAATATTCATTCAACAAAAAATCCTTTTGATGTTATATTCATAAATTAAAAAATCAAATGACAATATCCTCAAAGACATAAATTTTTTCTTATATGGTTCAAGTCAACCTCATTTGCATAAGATTTTGAGGCATCTAGAACATATTCATTGTCATTATCATCATCAACAATTTTATCAACATCCTCATCAACCTTACCATTGTCTAAATCCTCCTACTTCTCATACACAAATGGTCAATAAAAATACATCACTTTAAACATAAATAGAATAACAGACATATATGATCATGATGGAGGAAAGAATAATACATATAGCCAATAGACACATATGTGTTGATGAATTCATCATGTAGGTCATTATCCACATCATCACTATGGATTCACTCTATTTCCTTTACCTAAAATATAAAAAATCAACATGGAAAGTCAAAGGGTGCATCAAAAATGGTATATTATTGACTAGTATAGGTATGTGAAAAGAAGCATCTATGAACATGAGAATCAAAGGAAGATTAATTTTGGCCAGATCTTCTCCTACGTGTCTTGAGAAAAATTCATTGGATGCTATATGAACACCCTCATCATATTGGCTCCATTCCCTCCCCTCGCATTATAATATTAAACATGACATAAAAAATCAAAACGTGGATACAAAGTTAACAAATATTTAGTATTATACATGTGGAACTAGTATATTAAATATGGCATTTCCATTTAAGAAAAAATCATTAAAATTACTAGTTTTATCCCCTCGTTTAAATATACAATAGGAAAAGAATGGAATTCCTACTAAGATTCCCCAATGGGATATTGATGGCCATGGAATGGTTGTCTAGACCTAATGGGAATTCCACCCCTACTGGTGAGTGCACCATATGAAATCCTAATATGATCTATGATGAATAGATGGGGAGGTCCAAACTTAGGGCATCCCCAAAATTGTGACTATTTTTTGATTTATTTCTCTTATATGAATCAATGTGATAAGAGATTATCATCAATGAACAATACTTCAATTAAAAATTTCACCTACAAGTGTGATAGTTAAAAATTGTATATAATTTATTTGGCCTTAGATAAAATTAGTTGTATGAAATTATTTCCTTCTAGTCCATCCACCATAAACATGGACCATTGAATAAAAAAATTATTAGTTGGAAACATACAACAATTTACATATATGTTAGTTTAGAATATGGTTTACAACATTGATCTTTATCTATGAACTGAAAAAATAGATTTAAATTAATGGTTAGCACAACACTTAATTATTGTGTGGAAGGGAATGAGAAACTAATTAGTAATCCACATAACAAAGAAATCAAGGAATTCCTTATGCATCACCATCCTTCCATATTTATATGGAGAATGTGATTTTTTCACTTTTATTCCTTGATTCACCATAGGATCATGGGGTAAGAAGTTTCCTCTATATTGCATGATTTCATTGGAAACTTCAATCTTATATCTAGGCACATCATGATTCAAAAATTAGTTTTTCAAAATAAAAATTCAATAAATAATATGAAAATAATAGACCATAGTTATTTTAAATTCACAACAAATTCAAAGGTAACATCCAACCTATATATTTTTTGAGTTTCCTATAATTAAAATTAAATTCTAACATTTCACCATCAAGAGTTCTCATGAATCATATATTGTGTCCATGATGTAGGAGCATAGCTTGAAATATGAGTTTTTTACAAACTTTGCAATTTTTTAGCTATAGAATGTCTTGTTAGGTCAATAAAGTGGTGTTCTAATCCTCAAACTTTTCAATTTTATCCATTGAAGCTGGAAACTGATATTGCTATCAATTCTAAGAAATTTGAAGTTTTTAATTATAAAAAGAGTTTCTAAGAGTTTTCTTCATCTTCTTGGGAATTTGGTGGTCATTATCCTTATTGGGTAGGTTAAGGGTGGTCTTGTCACATGTATTAAGTGATCAGAATGTCTTAACTCTTAACTACCCATGTCAAACTCAATCATGGTTGATTATTGAGTGAACTAAAAGGGTTAGTTAGGAGGTTGATGGATCTTGGAATTGAATTGAAGTAAAGAAGAGAGAAAAAAATTTAAAAACCATGCTAAGTTTTACTAGAATATAAAAATCATTTTTTTAATTAAATACACATATTCAACATATAAATTTCACCATGAGAAACCTAACTAGTGATATTTAACTAACTGTATTAATTTAGTTAACCCATAGGTTTATAGCCAATCCTTTTAGCTAAGGATCACCATGAAAAAATATTAAAATCATGAATGATACTATATAACAAATAAATACTACATCTAATCATAAATGAAATAATACAAATTTAGCCATGACTGATACAACATTGCAACAATTGATGTAAAATTATAATGTATAAATGTTTTAGTTTTTATAAATACATAATAATATCTCAAATTTATAAAACATGATACAAAGATCCTCTTATCAGAGTCTCCATGAATCAAAAGTCTCCATGACTTAGGTATTGATATGTAATCTCAAGTATAATACTCTCTTGCACTATCTACCAAATAAGAAGATTGCCCTCCCTCCATGGATGGGTAGATATTGATGGTAAAAGAATCTAAAGTAACAAATCAAAACCATGTGTTAAATATATATAACACATAATGTGTACCATAAATAAATCTATTATGATATGATATCACAAAAATATGAAAACTATATCAATATATGAAATGACAATGTTTAATCAAAACATTAATTTGACCAATGTTTTTAGTAAAAAAATCTCTCTAAGATAAGTCAATTTCATACACACCACTCAATCTATTTATGCCTCATCTTGCACTGATGGCACTAATTAAGCCAATGGAATCCATCCATTACTTAATTAAGGTCATGAATGCAAGATTCGATAAAAATAAATACTAATATTAAAACCAATAAATTAATTCAAACTATTTCCCTTTAGATAATAAAAATTATTCTAAGTACATAAATATCACATACATTATTTTAGTCTGTCAAATGAAATGTGATGGATCCATAACATCTAGTTTATTAAAAATAATAAACGTAATCCAAAAATAGACCTAAACATAACATACCATCTAGATAATGATTTATCATGACAACCTGTTACTTAAACCATAAGTAACTTATAATATTATTTATTCACAAAAATAAAATACATCATAGCCTTAATTAAATTTTTCATAGTCCACATATAAAAATATCCAGTCCAAAAATATTTATATTTAAATCACTTAAATGTTATATTTAATACTTATATATGAACATTTTAATATAAACAAACATCATTTACATAATTTTATGATAATAACACATACATATAATAAATTGGGGAAGAATATACCATTCATATATATACATTTACATTTATACATACATACATACATACATACATACATACATACATACATACATATATATATATATATATATATATATATATATATATATATATATATATATATATATATATAAGGACTGATTATATGGGTTTAAATGTATGCTTAACATAGATTTATTTGGACAATAATGCATTGTTTTATTGAAAATATGAGTCAGGTATAGTAGATTATGTGTATACATTTGCTTATTTGTATTTAATTTAAATGGGAAACTTTGATCGATTGATTTAATACATTTGACTTAAATACTTTCATAGATGAATGAGTAAATATGTTTGATAGTATTCTATGTATTTTATTTATCAAGGACAATGAAAATTTCTCAGTTTAAAGAAAAGGGTTATGGGGCCTTTATTGATAAGTTGATTGTATACTTAGTGTATACAATATACTCTAAGGCGAATGACAGTGGATGTCATCTTAAGAGTATAATTTATAAAGTGAACTATTTATAATATATTTGTATGTGTGAATTCAGAATTCACACATACAAATATATTATAAATAGTTCACTTTATACATTATACTCTTAATATGACATCCACTGTCATTCACCTTAGAGTATATTGTATACACTAAGTATACATTCAACTTATCAATAAAGGCCCCATAACCCTTTTATTTAAACTGAGAAATTTTCATTGTCCTTGATAAATAAAATACATATAATACTATC
>JARHVA010005371.1:532500-565000 GCA_037957365.1 Torreya grandis | reverse complement strand
AACATGCTTAGGTTTCCATACCCATTTGTGACCTCTTCTTTGCACACTAGGAGCTTCATACACCTTATTTTGATTTGAGAACTCATTCAACCTATTCTTTCAATACCTAACAATGTGACTAACTTTATGAACTTTGAAACAAATAAGATCACTCATACCCTTTTCTTGATGATGATTGTGATCTTCCTTTTTATCTAGATAGAAGATAAATTATGTATCTTCTTCATATTTGATTCCTTATTTGTTGTATTAGGTAGTCCATCTTGATCACTAATATCCTTCATAATATTTGGTCTTAATACTATTAAGTGACTTTTAGGATAATCTTTCTTCTTATCAAAACTTGAGTACATCTTCAAACTATTCTTGTAGAATTTGGAAATATGTCCTATTTTATTGTAAGTATAGCAAAAAATATCATTCAACATACCTCTTCATTGATCTGAGTTATGATTTATCGAAGACCAACTGCTTCTTCTTCCAAGGCTCCATGAGGACTCATTCTTGACTGATGTCATCATACAATCCTTAGTTCTATGACCATAATTTATAACCGTATAACAATGACCATGAAATGAACTAGCCTAAGATGAAGCATTTGGTTGTCTAGCAAACCATGTTGTATTTCTTTCAAAGGTTGCATTTTCCTTGACATATTTGGGATTCTCATGCTTCTCTTATAGAATATTCAACTTAACTATAACAAGCTCATGCTCACTTTTTGATGACTTTATTTCAAATTTTAGCTAATTGTACTCATCTTCTTTTGCTTTAAAATTTGCATTTATAGTCCTTAACTTTTCCTTAAGATTATTGATATTCTCTTCATCTTCTTTAGCCTTGTTGGCCATGTCTTTCAACATATATGCTTGCACTTCAATAAAATTGATATGTTCTTGATGCTTCTTTTCTTCTTTCTTGAACATGCCTAATAAACATCCTTGAAGAGAACTAAATTAATGTTCAAGACCTTTGATCACATACCTCATCTTGTGATTCCTCCTTATGAAAACAACTCATAGATGCACTTCTTCTTCCTCACTATCATAAAACACTTCTTCATCATGAAAGATGTCCTTTCCTTTTGAACATCTTTCCCTATAATATTCTAGCTTAACCTTGAGGTCATTGATAACCCTCTCATCCTCTTTAGCATCTTTCTTAAAATTACATATATGTTCCTCAAGTGCCTTGAAAATATTCTTCCACTATTGATTATCTTTCTTCAACTATTTGGGCACATGTTTACCTACATAAGATTTCCTTTAAGCTGTTAAGCTTCCTCTAGAGGACCTAATATAATAATTATTGTTAGAGGTACAATTACTGAATGAGGGAGGTGAATTAGTGAGCCCAAATATTTCAATTTCAATTCCAGTCCAATCAAACTATTAAATAATCATCATGTATGAACTTGATCAAGCAACATTAACAAGAGATCTCATTTATTCAATGTATACACAAGTTCAAAACAAATAACACATAATTATTATAGAAAACCCTCATAGGGAATAAAACCCACTCTCAATCCTACAACACATGGACTAATTTTCCTATAAAAAATTACAAACAAGAGACTAGTCAACTCTTTTATACCAAAAAACCTTGATCAAATCCTCCTGACCAAAGGCCTTTAGTGAAACCCTTGTTTCACAAGGGGAAACTACCCCTAAGGAAGATCAAGTCCTTTAGACCCTCCTTTTAACACCTCCACCTTAGTACTGATGTATTCAACACCTGATGATGGATCTCTATTTATATAATACCTACACAAACTTCCTCTCTATCTCATTTAAGCCTCTCACATAGGCATGCCACAATCTCTCTCCTTATTCACTCAAACTCTCCTTGTATGCACACTCAGACCTCTTCACATATCCTCAAACTACAAGACCACTATTATTTTATCAAAAATATGACTTGAAATTCATACACTTAGTTAATAAATTGATTTTCTCATTAACTCATCAAATAGGCACACTACCTATCCTCTCTTCTTTGCTTCAATGCATACTCCACACAGACAAGTCTTTCACAGGTCCTTTTTTCCCTCTTCAAACATATAGAAACCATTACCTTTAGTTTCATTATTTATATAACATTCATAAATATTAAATCCATAAACTTTCCTTGTTAGCCATAATAAATGCTTCACCCTTAAGGCATCTTACATGGGTCACACTTAAGCACAACTCTCTTTCAAATAGGCCTAAGTCACTTTTTAGATCATATGATGACCCATTCATCTCTTTGACACTTATCCAAGAAAACTAAGAACATGGGAACACTTTCCAACTCATGGGCCCATGTAATATGATCTATAGTTCCTCTTTAAGTTCCCATATCCATCACAGTACCCTTCTACTTAAGTATAAATTGTTCAAACAACACATGTACATCAACCATTATGAGCAAACACAAAGTTAGTTTCTAAACCTTTGTTCATATTTTATATTATTATTTAAACCTTCATAATGAACAAATAACATCTTCTTAGAGTTTACAAAAATATGTAATAGATAATTCATCAAGAGATATCAAAATAATATCAAAACAAGCTAAAACATCCTTCCCATGTTCTTAACAGATGAACAATGAACACACAGTCAACTTTGAACCTCAATATCCTTGATTGTATATAATTTTAGATCTTCAAATTTATATTTCCATATGTGATTTGGAGTGCTCTACAATTTTTTTTTTACTTCACTATAAAATTCTACCTAGATCTAATGTTATGGCTTAAAAACTAGACACTGGTCTTTCTTTCATTAAATTCAAATATTTGAATTCAAACGGTCACAATTAAACATATACCACCTTACTCGCATCTCGTGTCCTCACATATTTAGATTAAATTCACACCATTGATATTCTTAAAACTTTAAGACATAGTGTGCATATGCTTAAACATTAAACTTTGAATTGTTGACCTCATCTTATACAATCTTTTAATATTTACTCAATGTGCATCATCGATCTCCTATACTTAGTTTGATATTTAATAATGCTAAACAACTATCACTTTGACCTCTTGAATTTAATGTGTACCATTAATCTCAATCATTACAAACACTCACTCACCATTGATCCTTGAAAGAATATCAATCTTTATCTCTACTCAATGTTAAACTTTGAACACTTGGCACCATCTTGTTGCATCCTAATATCTTGGAATAAACATGCTCCGTTGATCCTTTTATAAGGAACTTGATCTTTAACTTCATTATCCATCAAACACTTTAATCCATTTGACTTAAAATGAACTATTGATCTAGATTTATGATCTTCTATGAACCGTTGGATCTTCATTTGGTCATGATCTTTAAAATCATTCAAAATAGACTAAGTATGGGAGCCCTTGCTTATCTACCTAGAAGGCCAACATTGTACCTCAATATCTTTTTCTTCGCTCAAGTAAAAGTTATAAAAATTGGACCATATAATATCCTCAAATAGGATAATCCAAACATATAACAATATCCTCCTGAAACTCTTACACATGTGAGATATAATGGCATTAAAATGCCTCTTTATCTTTATCTATTTTCAAAGCCAACTATGTGAAGAAATGTCTAGAAACACCAACTTTGCATATGCATAGATTTTGTCATGGTTCAATGCTTAACATAAAATTTAGCACAAATCAACTAGACATAAAACTAAACAAACCCATAAGATCACCTTCTCTTGAAACATCAATACATGTGATATATTCCACCATAAAAGTGTCTACTCATCTTTTTTTTCCATATTACAAATTTGGTTATGGGAAAACACTATCAAAATTCCTGAGAGCCCAACTTTGCACTTGCATATATTTTGTCCTAATTTA
The DNA here is from genome assembly GCA_037957365.1 of Torreya grandis. Lineage (NCBI taxonomy): Eukaryota > Viridiplantae > Streptophyta > Pinopsida > Cupressales > Taxaceae > Torreya > Torreya grandis. Next base: position 561,165 of record JARHVA010005371.1, on the reverse strand, counting down.
TCACTAGAATTGAGAATTTTTGCATAAAAACTAGAGACTAATTTAATCATAACCATATGACCAACTCTCCCTAACTCATCCACACATGGTAATTATGACATCATCAAACTGGCTACTCTAATTTTCTGCCACTAGACCCAAAATGTCTAGTGAAAACAATGATCAATCAAATGAAATACACACATGCACATAAGAATTCAAATCATATAAATCCTCTTATATGACCCCTTTCACATGCTTAAAACTCCATTCTCATCCTTGAACATCTCTAAATATGCCAAAACTGAAGATCAACCAAATATCCTTCATGCATACTAAGACAAGAACATTGCACACTTTTTCATTATCACTTAGACTATCAAGGCACTTAAACCATTCACTAGGACACCTCCATGACATCATTAATAACTCTCCAACACTATGAGAATTATAAAATTTTCCAATCTAGAAGTATGAATTTGGGGTGCAAGAATGTATGTTCCATGGACTTTGGGTTGTAATTTCATGTTTTAGTTAATGTCCTTCCTTTCAATACTAACATTATTTTACATGATTTGTGCATCATAGCACTTGATTTTGATTTTGTTCCACTAAAAACTCAATAATTCTCTATTCTACAAGATGGTCACATGATAGGTGTTGATGTGGTGGCATAGATGATTATAATGGTTTGTTTGCAAGGTAGGTATGGAACTTATATTGTAATGTTTTCTTTTATGTTTTGTATGGAGTATATTTAGTTTAAAATGGAGTGAGTGTTAATAATGGAATATTTTTTTATTAACAGGACACTTTTTGGATCTTTTATGAACACAAAAATATATGCGAGCCCTATATTGATATCAAGTAGTTATGGTAGTCTTTGGGTATATAGATATAAAATATTAAGTGTTTGCATGAGGTGTATAGAGATCCATTTCTTATAAACCAAGATATATATATCTTACCCAAAAAACCTAAAGGTACCCTTCATAATGATGGCACAAGCACTTTAAAAAATCCTCCAACCAATAAGGGAAGAGAATGGCATTAGTACATTAAACCACACCTGTATCCATATCTAAGCTATGAAATATAGGGTGACCTATAGGCCTATAATCACCATAACACCTTGCTTGAGGTGCACAGGTGCTATTGATGTTTCTCACCATAAAGTTTTGAGTCAACACAAAGGGAATTTCATACCATGTAAACAAAAAATAGTTCATCAAAGCAGAAACATATGTAACACCATAGAACTACTCCATTGATTTTCTCTTCATTATTCTCCAAAATTTTATTCTACTCAACCAAAACATTACATATAATCATTGTTTTTACAACTACTCAAATTAGTCACATTCCTTTGTTTTACAAATGATATAAAAAATTACTCACATGGGTGATAGGAAAAGAATCATAGCAGTCACATTCATTCTTCATTACACAATTCATAGTCAAAATGACAAATATTAATCAAAAATCACATTACACACAATCTCTATAGACTTGGATCTCTATACATAAATGATATATAAAAAGAGACCACAAACAGTGCAAATTTTAAACACAAACTTATATGTGAGTGTGTTTGCAGTCATAGAGGTAGCTCTTTGTACCTCCTTCCAACCAAATTTCACCATATACCTGATATGAAAACCCTTCCAATTACCTCCAATGATAAAACCCCAAAATTCATGGGTATCTAGTTTAAAATACATCTGCATGGGTATGGGTATACAGTTTTTAAAATTGGGTGATTCTTATGAATGGAACATTTGAAATCTTCCTAATTAAATGCATATGATGAAAATTTATGTGGCTTTAATCAACTTACAATATAAATTATGGTTCACAAATGAATTCTATTGATCAATTTTATTAACGGTGAAGTTGAAATTTAGTGATGAAGGCATGGGGGGTGGTTAAGTTAGCCAACGATGGAGGATTGGTTATTAAAAACGTTGGTGATGATTTCCAAGGGGGAGGTTGACAATGGTGGGTCTATTAGAGGTGGCATACACACTACATCGGTAGTGCATGTTAGTTAAGCACAATGATAAAAAAAAAATTATGTGCACAAGAATGTGATTTCTACCAACTCTCAACACATTATAAGGTGATTTTAATCATCCTATTTTACTTTCATATTTACATTTGTCATCCTTAACTATTCCTCAATAATATTTATATTCTCTTTATCCTCTTTGGCCTTGTTGGCCATGTCTTTCAATGTATATGTTTTTACTTCAATAAGCTTGATATGTTCTTCATACTTTTTTGCTTAATTCTCAGACTTACCTAACAAACTTCCTTGAAGATAAATGACTTGTACTTCAAGAATTTTGATCACATACCTCATATTGTGATTCCTCCTTCTGATCTTAGCTCCTAGATCCACTTCTTCATCACTATCATAGAACACTTCTTCATCATACATGATGTCCTTTCCTTTTAAACAACTTTCCTTGGAATCTTCTAGCTAAACCTTGAGGTCATTGATAACCTTATTATCCTCTTTAGCATCTTTCTTTAATGTACATATTTGTTCCTCAAGTGCCTTGATCACATTCTTCCATTGTTGATTCTCTTCCTTCAACTAATTGGCCATCTATGTACCTACTTAGGATCTCCTTCAAGCTATTAAGCTTCCTCCAAATGACCCATTTTGATACCAATTGTAAGAGGTACAATTACTGAGAGGGGGGTGAATCAATGAGCCCAAATATTTCAATTTCAATTCTAATCTTTTCAAACTATTAAATAATCAACATATATCAACTTGATCAAGCAACATTAACAAGATATTTCATTCATTCAATGACTACATAAGATCAAAACACATAACACGTAGTTCCTATGGGAAACCCTCATGGGGAATAAAACCCACTGTCAAGACTGTAGCACATTGACTACTTATCCTATAAGAAAATATAAATAAAACTAGTTAACTACTTTAGACCATAAAATCTTGATCAAATCCTCCTAACCAAAGGCCTTTAGTGAAACACCTATTTCACAAGGAGCAACTATCCCTAAGTAAGATCATGTCCTTTAAATCCTCCTTTGAACACCTCCACCTTAGTACTAATGTCTTTAAAACCTGATGATGTATCTCTATTTGTTTAACACCTAAATACACTACTTATCTATCTCATACAAGCCTCTCACATAGGCATGCCATAATCTCTCTCCTTCACTCAAACTGTCCTCATATGCACACTCAGATGTCTTCACATATCCTCAAACTATAAGAGCACTATTTTGTCATCAAAAATATGACCCAAAATTCATACACTTAGTTAACAAATTGATTTTCTCATCAACTCATCAAATAGGAACACTACTTGTCCTCTCTTCTTTGCTTCAACACATAATCCACACATACAATCCTTTCACAAGTACTTTTGTTCCCTCTTCAAAAATATAGAAATCATCACCTTTGGTTTAATTATTTATATAAAATTCATAAATATCAAGTCCACAAACATTCATTATCAATCACAATACCTACCTTCACCCTTAAGGCATCTTACATGGGTTACACTTTAGCACAACTCTCTTTCAAATAGGCCTAAGTCACTTTTTAGGTCATATGATGACCCAATAACCTCTTTGACACTTATTCAAGAAAACTAAGAATTAAAAAAAAACACTTTCCAAATCATGGACCCATTTTAAATGATCTATAGGTCATCCTTAAGTTCCCATATCCATCACAGTACCATTCTGTTTAAGCACAAATTGCTCAAACAACATTATGTACAACAACCATTATGAGTAAACACAAAGTTAGTTTTTAAACCTTTGTTAATACTATATATGATTTGTTAAACCCTAATAATTCACTCAAAACATTTTCATGGAGTCTACAACACTCCCCAATATCTAATTCATCAATAGATATCAAAACAATATCAAATCAAGCTCAAACATCCTTCCTAGGTTCTTAACAGATGAATAGTGAACACACAATAAAATTTGAACCTCAATATCTTTGACTATACATACTTTTATATCTTCAAATTTATATTTTGAGATGTGCCTTTGAGTCATCTATAAATTCTCTTTTTACTATGCTATCAAATTCTACCTAAATTGAATGTTCCAGCCTAAAAACCAAACACTGGTCTTTCCTTCATTAAATTAAAATATTTGAATTCAAATGATCACACTTAAACATTGACCACTTTGCTTGCATCACATATACTCACATTTTTAGATTGAATTTACACCATCAATCTTCTTTAAACTTTAATTCTTAGTGCACCAATGCTTAAACACTAAACTTTAAATAATTGACCTCATCTCATGCAATCTTGTAATATTAACTCAATGTGCATCGTCGATCTCCTATACATAGCTCGATCTTTAATATTACTAAATAGTTATCACTTTGACCTCTTGACTTTAATTTTCACTATTAATCTCAATAAATATGAACACTCACTCACCATTGATCCTTGGAAGAAACTCGATCTTTATCAATGCTCAACTTTAAACACCAAACACTTGGCACCATCTTGTTTCATTCTAACATCTAGGAATAAACACACTTCATTGATCCTTTTGGAAGGAGATAGATATTTAACTTCATTAACCAATGAACACTTTGACCCATTTGATTTACTATGTACCATAGATCTAGATGTATGATATCCTGTGAACAATTGGATCTTCATTTAGTCCTGATCTTTAACATCATGCAAAATTGACTATGGGAACCCTTGCTTATCTACTTGGAAGACCAACTTTGCACCTTCATATCTTTTGCTTCACTCAAGTACATTTTCTAAAAATTATACCATATGATCACCTCACATAGGATAATCCAGCCCTATAACAATATACTCATGAAAAACTCACACATGTGAGATATAATGACATTAAAATGCCTCTTCAGATTTATCTATTCATAGAGCCAACTATGTCAAGAACTATCTAGAAAGACCAACTTTGCACATGCATAGATTTTATCACACTTTATTACTTGACATGAAATTTAACATGAATTAACAAGCAAAAAACTAAACAAACCCATAAGACCACCTTCTCCTAAAATGTCTACACATGTGAGATATGCCACCATAAAAATGTCTACTTAGTGTTTCTTGCCACGTAACAAATTTGGCTAAGTATGGGAAAACACTATCAAAATTCCTGAACTTTATACTTACATATATTTTATCACATTTTATCGCTAGAATTGAGATTATATACATAAAAATTAGGGACTAATTTGATCACAACCATATGGTCAACTCCTCCTGACTCATTCACACCTAGTAATTATGATGTCATCAAACTACCTACTCAGATTTTCTACCACTAGACCCAAATGAAATCCACACATGCACACAAGTATTCAAACCATATAAAACCTATTATATGACCCCTTGCACATGCTTAAAACTCCATTCTCATCCCTAAACATTTCTAGCCATGCCAAAACTGAAGATCAACTAAACATCCTCCAAGCATACTAAGATAAGTACATAGCATACTTTGTCATTATCACTTAGACTACCAAAGCACTTCATCCACTCACTAGGATGCCTCCATGACATCATTGAAAACTCTCTAACACTATGAGAACTATAAAATTTTCCAATCTAGAAGTATTAATTTGGGGTACAAGAATGTATGTTCCATGGACTTTGGGTTACAAGTTTCATATTTTAGTTAATGTCCTTCCTTTCAATACTAACATTGTTTTACATGCTTTGTGCATCATGCCACTTGATTTTAGATTTTGTTTCACTACAAAATCACTAATTATCTATTCTACAACATGGTCACATGACAAGGGTTGATGTGGTGGCATAGATGTTTGTAATGGTTTGTTTGCAAGGTAGGTATGGAACTTATATTGTACTGTCTTCTTTTATGTTTTGGATGGAGCACATTTGGTTTGAAATGGAATGAGTGTTAATAATATAATAATTTTTTATTAACAAGACACTTTCAATATCTTTTATGAACACAAAAATATCTATGGGGCCTACATTGATATCAAGTAGTTATGGTGGTCTTCAGCTATAGAGATATAAAATACAAAGTGTTTACATGAGGGGTATAGAGAGCCATGTCTTAGAAACCAAGGTATTGTTTCTTCTATATATCTTACCCAAGAAACCCAAAGGCACCCTCAATAATGATGGCACAAGCACATTAAAAAATCCACCAACCAATAAGGGAAGAGAATGGCACTAGTACAATAAACCACACTTGCATCCATATCTAAGCTTTGAAATATAAGGTGACTATAAGCCTATAATCTCCATAACACCTTGCTTGAGGTGCACATGTGCTATTGATGTTGCTCACCACAAGGTTGTGAGTCAACACAAAGGGAATTTCATACCATGTAGACAACAAATAGTTTATCAAAGTAGAAACATATGTAACACCAAAGAACTGCTCTATTGATTTTCCCTTCATTTTTCTCCAAAATGTTATTCTAATCAACCAAAACATTCTATATCATCATTTTTTTTTAAACTACTAAAAATTAGTCACGTTCCTTTGTTTTACAAATGATACAAAAAATTACTCACATGGGTGATAGGAAAAGAAGCATACCAGTCACATTCATTCTTCATTACACAATGCATAGTTAAAATGACAAATATCAATCAAAAATCACATTACACATAATCTCTATAGACATGGATCTCTATACATAGATGATCTATAAAAACAGACCACAGATAGTGCAAATTTAAAACACAAACTTGTATGTTAGTGTGCTTGCAGTCACAAAGGTAGCTCTTTGTGCCTTCTTCCAACCAAGTTGGACCATAGACCTAATACGAAAACCCTTCCAATTACCTCCAATGACAAAACCCCCAAATGCATGGGTATCTAGTTTAAAATACATCGGCATGGGTATGGGTATGGGTATACGGTTTTCAAAATTGGGTGATTCTTATGAATGGAACATTTGAAATCATCCCGATTAAATGCATATGATGGAAATTTGTGTGTCTCCAATCAACTTACAATAGAAATGATGGTTCAAAAATGAAGCCTATTACTCTATTTTATTAGTGGTGAAGTTGACAATTAGTGATGAATGCATGGGGGTGGTTAAGTTAGCCAACCATGGAGGGTTGGTTAGTAACAAAGTTGGCGAGGGGAGCAAAGTTGGTGAGGGGGGCAAAGTTGGCAACAATTGCCAAGGGGGAGGTTGACAGTGGTGGGCCCAATAGGGGTGGCACACACACTGCATCGATAGTGCATGTTGGTTAAGCACGATGATAAAAAGAAGCTTATGTGCACAAAAATGTGATTTCCACCAACTCTCAACACATTATTATGATTTCATATATAGATTAATATTTTTTATATGGCCTTAGTATATTATTAATGCCACCAATCATTTGGGTTAATAACACATCAATCAATCCTATGAATCCTTAAATGCATATTAAAATCAGGAAAATAATAATTGTAGCATCTAATGCAAGAACACAAATATCTACAAAATAGAGTTACCATCTATGGAGAAAATACTAATATTATTGATGTAACTTATTGAACCCTCGCCCTTTGATATTTACCAGTGGTGAACAACACATCCATGATGACTACCCTCTAAGCCTTCAACACAATCTCGCCAATACACAGTACACATCAAAAACAAGATATTCCAATCACATTCATTCACCAAAAATAAATGTGAACCATCAATTACAAACAAAAGAAGGGTCCTTAATCTGAAAAGTGCACACCTATCAATGTAAATATTCATATTCTATCAAATATGTTATAATATTTTATTGCACGCAAACCCAAAAATAGACAACCATTTATTAAGAATGTATGATCATTATCCTCTTATCTTTTATGTGATTCATTTCAGGACAGCTTTTATGTGCTACATTTAACTGTTTTATGCTTGTATTCCTCAATCTCCTTTTATTTTTACAGTAACAATTTTCACTGAGTATAATTTTTTTCTCCCTTTACTAATATGTATACCTAACCACACGTCGGTTGAATACCTAACTACATTGGTGCTTCTAATGGTCGGAAAGAATCAACAACTCTAACTCGTGTTTCTCAATTAAATTGTGACCGAGTATTAGTCAGCGCCGCTGAATAACCTGATCAGGTTTTTTTTTCGTTTTGTTTAAAACACAAAATGCCAAATTCTTACAAAATTCAAAGCGCGATGCGTTTACTGCAGACTATAAAAATATTTTTGAGACCCTTGCCATGTAAATGTTTGCGTGGTTTGAATGGAAGATACGGTTGACTTTAGACATGACCAATTCCACGCGGTATATCTCTGTGAAGGCTATTTATACGGTTGGGGTGCATTCATAGTCTCTCATTATTAGCTGTCTTAAGAAACCCCCTTACTTCCAACTGTCATCTGCAATGGCTTCAAAATCTTCATTATTGATTTCACTCCTGGTGCTCATTTTCTTCCTTGTAATATTTTCTCCTACATCTGTTCGGGAATTCATTAATGTTTGTGTGAATTTGGGTGAAGAGAACATGGTGTTCTACGTGCAGGAAACAACGAGTGGACCCAATGCTACGGTATCTACAGTTGGAGGAGTGAATGGAACTTCTTCAAATCTCTCAGGATTTGGTACCATATTTGTCATAGACGACCTTGTTACGCAAGGATCTGACAATACATCAATGATTTTGGGAAGGCTGCAAGGACTCGAGGCCAATTCGAATAGTAGCGGTCCAAATTATCTTATGGTTTCGACTATAATCTTTGAGAATGGTGGCACGCTTGAGATCCATGGCATAATCAGAACTCCCTTGCCCCAAAGGGAGCTGGCAGTGGTTGGAGGAACCGGACGATTCAGATATGCTCGTGGATACGTTCTAGTTGAAATTGTATCATTTGATGCAGTGAATCTTACTTTTAAGTTTAATGTTACCATTCGATCACACCGTGGGATATTCAAGGCACTGTATAGTGACCTATAAAGGAGGAGTGATTTGGTTATAGGGTCACAGCAGGATGTATGGTCCTCATGATTAATCGGAACCGTTAGATAAGAGTCACTGTTTAGTTTCGTTTTTGAAATTTCAGCACTGATACAAATGAATATGTTTCTGGGGAATTGAGCTTTCCAAAAAAATATTATAATAAAAAAATCCTAAAATTATATATATATATATATGGAAACTCTTGAGGTATATAAATAGCAACATCTCTGGCCTTTAAGAATAAAATTATATTATCCAGCATTCTTGGTACTCTGTATTTGGGTTTTTACAGTAATTTGTATATTGGTAAATGATATAAAAGACTATCATCCTCACTAATTATATTACAATTTTTTTTCAGTTGTTTTTAAGGTGAAGTATCTTGAGAATAAATATATATTTAATATTCATGATTTTTTTGGATATATATATATATATATATATATATATATATTTTTAATATATTTGTGGATTACATTCCTCTTTTACATGTATGATGTGAGCACCCCGTACTACTTTATAATTAATCCCTACCATCTTTTCTTGCTAGGGGTGACTGATCACCAATTCACCACCTTTTCTTGCAACCGAAGAAATAAACAAACAGATGGATTTTCTTATTGACTTCTTTGGCATTTGTTTTATGTGGGTCGTATGCATTTTATATCAAAGTGGATTCAACTCTTGAGTATAGAGAATCTATGAGCTTGTTTGTTGTGCTATACCTTTTTTGATAATTAACCATCTTCGAATTTTATTTAATTTATTGATTATATTTAAAATACAATATAATAATATCTGACGTAGAGAATATAATTTATATATTTGTGTGTATGTATGTATATTATTAATATTATAACATATATTGTTATGATATAACATATTATATAATATATAATAGTATTAATTATATTATATTTTATAAAACTCAGAGGAGGCCTACTTGGTAGCTCCAGGTAGGCCACATAGCTCATAAACCAACATCTGCTAAGGAAAGGCAAGTGACAACGAGGAGACAGGTTGCTAGGTCCCTGAGTAGCTAAAACCCTATGTCAACAATTGTGGTTTCGTTGGCAACCTGGTGACCATGAATCTTTGTTCCAAACACTACAATGAACACAAGCAACCTAACATAAATATAGCAACCATGTTAATGTTTCATAACACAGTTTAAGTTTTGCACTAGATTTTTTATTTCTCCTTTTTATTTCAGCTGACCTGTCATGAAGCCCCAAATTTAGTTATTTCTATTTTTTTTGGGTTGTTATTTAACAGATGGAATACAATATAATAGTTAATGTGGTGGTCATTAAGAAAATCTAGTATATATAGCATATTTATAACTTACATGAGAAGAAATGTATTTTTATTTGCGTCATTTTTCTTTGGTAAGTGTTTTATTTGCATTTTTAGATTATATTCTCATTTTTTAAGTGTACAATGTGGGCACCCCCAATTGGATGAGAATTAAACCTACCAACTCTCTTAGCCACCTAGAAATGACCACCAATCGAACACCTTCTTTTTTAACTAGTGATTCCTCTACTCTAGCATTCACATTGTAACACAAGTAATGTCCCCTTAAGCATCCATGTGGAATGCACTTTGAAAAAGATTCAATACCAACTTTTACAACAAGATAAACTCCATAACCTCAATGTATTCCCCCCACATCAGTGTCATTGAATTGTTGATTCGATCAACACATCTAACGTATAATAGAATAAAACCTACCAACTCTCCCTGCCTGGTGTGATTGATCGCCAATTGGCTACCTTTTCTCAGAACTAGTGAAATGAAAAATTAGATGGATTTCTTGTGGGATTCCTTGGCATATGTTTTGTGTGGGTTATTTGCATTCTATATCAAACTACACTCAACTCTCGAGTATAGATAAACCCTAAGTTCATTTTCTATGTTATACCTTTTTGCTAATTAACCATCTTCCATAATTAGTATATTTTTAACAATTTTGATGTTCTCAAATTTAAACCTATATTGAAATATATATTATACAATCTAATATTTGTATATATCATATGCATAGTATATAATATTATTAATAATATATGTAATAAAGTACATAATATTAATATTATTGTTATTATAATATTAATCTATTACATAATCATTAATATTATGAATTTAATATAAAAATATTATTGTAGATATTAATATTTTCATAATGGCCTTGTAGAAATAGGTTAAAGCCCAATTTCCACACCATAAACATCTTTTGATTTGCTCGAACAAAACCTATTGAGTTGTTTACCTTGAAACTTAGTGTAGTCTAGGAAAAGGCAAGTGAAAAATAGAAATCTCATGAGAGACATATTTAAATTATTATTATATTACTAAAATATAACATAATAATAATTGATATAGGTAATATAATCACCACCTTACAAGTTACTAATGCTTTGGTAGTAGGTGTAAGGTATGTAAATCTTACAATAACCCTGAAGTTGTTGCATGTGTATGATATGGATCCTCTAGTGTACAATATCATAAGAAACATCGTATCATTTCCCCTCGTCATCACTTCCCAATTTGCTTGGAAATATTTCACCACTTGAAAGTTATGTATGGCCTTACTGTAATTTCTCTATGTGTTAGTATATTGGCAACATAGATGAACATAAGTTACAATATAGAATTTGGAACCTCATTATCTTATCTCTAAATCATTGGCATTGTAGTGATGACTCGAGTATCAAATCAGACATGGAGCCTTCACACAATTGAATAAATGTCATGTTGTCCTCATTGACCCTTCATAAAATCAAATGTCTAATCAAAGAACATGATGGATGCAATTCTTCTAAATCCAACAACTACCTTGAATCTGTATGAGCTTCTAAAATGCCAAAATGTCAGCTCAAAGCCCTTTTTCACGTTTTGGTATTAAAAACATCACATCAAACCTTGAAATCATAATAAATGAGCTATGTTTGACTGACTACTTTTTATGGTCTCACATATATTATTAAATTGAATGCCTCAAAGAAAGTTACAAAACTCTTTGAGGGGTTAAATGACATAATGGTTGGCCTTATCACAAATATATATTATCCTTTACATGATTCAAACATGGGTCATTTATATTTCCAAATAATTTGTCCCCCTCTATATTAATGATTAGAATAGAGGATTTGTATTTATTATGATAAAACATAGGACACATGACCAAACAACATGAAAACCTTCCAAAGTGTGATGATAAATAACATGCACTCAAAGAAGGCATCAAACATTTCTCAAGCTTGCAGCAAATGGTTACCCATTTAAGTATAATTGTTATTAGAAAATAATATAATAATATATTATATAGGTAAAATTATTTATATATTTATGTGTGTGTATTATTAATATTTTAATATTTATTTTAATGATATAATATATTATATTATAATAATAAAGTATTAATAATATTATATTTCATAAACCATAGAGGAGGCCAATTGAACTCCTTATTGGATCCAACTAGGCCATGTAGCTAATAAACCAACAGATGCTAAGGAAAGGCAAGTGACAAGGAGGAGATAGGGTACTAGGTTCATGAGTGGCTAAAACCTACATCATCATTTATGGTTTATTTGGTAGCCCAATGACCATAAAACTCTATTCCAAGCATTACGATGAACATGTGTAGCCTAATGTAAATACAACATCTTATCATTTCATAACATAGTTCAAGTTTCATAACAATTTTTTTATTTCTCTTTTTTTATTTCAGCTAACACATCATGAAGTTGTGGCTTCAATTGTTTCTATTTTTTGATTTGGGGTTTTTTTTTAAAAGCTAGAATACAGTACAATAGTTGATGTGGTGGTAATTATGGAAAATCCATTATATATAGCATATTTATAACTTGCACTATAATAAATTTATTTTGGGTTTACAACTTCAATCTTGATATTGATTGTATGTACGCATGGCCACTTCAAATTTTTATCCAAATACCAAACCCAAAATTCTAGATTGATCTTAATAACCAAGATAAATTTGGAATATCAAGTTTGGAAATTGGAAAAAAATGAAGTGAACATGGGTACATATAATCAATATGAAGATTAAAGTTGTAAACACTCCAACTATTAGTGATTATTTTTATTGACCACTAGATGGAGTGATAAAACATGATGTGATGTTGTTGATGAAAAATTGTTGCCATAATGTACTTACTCATATTTCAAAATAGGTAAGTAGTGAATATTCCCTATTTCATTACTTACCTATTTCAACAATTTTTTAAGGCAAGTGTATGTTCCTAGGATTCTTTAAGTACATTACTTTATATGCCTTGCCATTATTTATCACCAACATTACCCAAATCACCTTGAATATTTCATCACTTTCATGTTATGTAAGAATGTATTTAGATGTCAAAATAAGTTCATGTAAAGTAATTATAAACTCATTTATTCCTAAACACTATAATTTTTTCAAGAACACTATAAGGAAATATAAATTGTTATTTGAAGGTGTTAATATATTAGCAATAAGGATAAATGGAAGGAACAACATGATCTTGTAGACCTCTATGTCCTATACCCATGTAATTCCATTGAATAATTGATTTGATCCACATGCCAGTCATGGCATTATGTTTCAATCAAATCATCTCTCATGACATCCACATCCACCTTAAAAAAAGACAAATAAAAGTTGTTTCCACCTTGAAATCTATGAACCCCTTTGTAATGGATGATGGAGGCGATGTAAATCTAAAAACCACCATTAATATAGGTTTGGCGTACAATATGGACCCCCTTGCATATGGTACGATCTCAAATACTATGTTATCTCTCAATTTGATTGTCATTGTAGTCTTATTATCTAATTATTGTGAATTCCATTTTACAATTGTATTTTTCAATGATTTCAATATTTTGTTAATATGTGTTGTTGTATTGATATTTTAAAATCTTCTTATCCTTCTGTATGCTTGAATTTAATTTTTCTAGACACGAGCATATTACAATTTTCTCTTGTTGGGTATACATTTTTTAAGTTGGTTAATGATTTATTGAATAATATTTGATTTTTTTGTGATTCCTTGTTGAAGGAAATTTGTGTGCAACATCATATTTGTGTCAAATTTTTGCCAACATGTGTGATAAAATGACTCCCCATATACATCAATCTATGTCATTTATAGGGTAAACTATCCTAGGTCCCAAATGAGTATAATTACAAAATGCATGAAATCAAGTATTTCAATTGATAGGCATATTTTGGCCTATGAAACACATTTCTTCAATGAGCACATATTCAATTTGTGTCATTTTATCTTGGGACTAAGGGTAGTAATTGTCCCTCAAGTTCCTTCATTTTTAAGATAGTAATGTGAACCCTTGAATGTATTTTTTATGCATTTATGTTAGATGTTGTGACACTAGTTAGAGCAAGGAGAAGTCGAGGAAAACTAATTTAGCTTGTAAATCCACTTAAGCTATTAATCAATTCCATTTATTCTATTGATCAAGTATGATTTCCTTGTACCTTTTGTTTCTTAAATAATTATTAGGCTATGTGGAGCATGGTGGAGCTGATTACCTGACAGTTCATTTTGCAATGGATCACTTGAGCACACAACATCTGTAATTTGGGTGACTATGTATTAAGAATCTACAAATTGTTTCATTGTTGTGTGTAAGTTGATTAATACCTATGAATAATTTAAAGTTTGTTTTTGTCAAAGTCATGAAACCCAAGGATGTCGACATTATCCATTTTATTGTTTCTCGATAAGTATATAAGGGATGAATTTTCATTCATAAATTTCCATTTCCATTATTACATCTTGTTGTATGTCACTATCACCAGTACTTGTTTTAGATATGTTTTTTATTCTATAGTTGTTCACTCGATATGCCATGGAGTGTATGAATATTTGATTTGTTCCCAACATTTAATAATATCTTGCCTAGTTAAATGAATGTTCATGCACTATTTTGGAATGGTTTATAAAGTAAGAGTTTCATACAACCAAAAAGCTCCATAAAATGGTGAATCATAAGTAAGAATAAAAGAGAAATGATGGAATATACAAGTAATTTCTTGAATTGTTCTATTTCTACAATTAAAAATTTTACTCTGATCAGTGAAATACCATGTTCATCAATTTAATTTGCATGTGAGACATGAAGTGATGCAAGTGGCCTACTTTGCATTCATTTTCCATGCTTGAATCTAAATTAATTAGACCTCTTTTGTGTTTGTAACTAGATTTTATTCATAGAATTTCCTTATAGGTCTACTCATTCCTCTTAAAGTCTGTAGTCATACTTATGAAGTTGTCCACTATTTGTATTTATTAATATGATTATCTTCTGAAGAGTTGTCTTTACAAGAGCAATGAGACTATTATCAAACTCACTAGGTCTTGTACAATATTGTGTAACTCTTTTGAAGACTTTTGTGTTTCACAATCACTCACCCCTGATTCTTTCTTAAAGACAATGTAAACAATCAAATAATTTTTTTCTTTCTAATTAATGTCATCTATTCCATCATTAAAACCTTCACATATATTATTATTGAATTAAAAAATCAAATACCTGATGCAAAACACAATTATCTCATCATAAACCTTCACTTATTTCTCAAATCTGAACTCAACTTTCAATCTCATTGTGGCATAGACATTTAACAAGGAACGAAAACTCTAAATAGGCTCATAGCCTTCTAAAATCCTTCTATCAAGTTTAAAGGTTGTGTTGACATAACAAGTAGAAAGTTAAGTAAATTTCAAGATATTAAGACGTTATTTGATTCTTTTTTACTTAAAAGACATTCACACCCCTGATATATGTCTTGACAGTCTCCTCGAGTATGAATAAGCTCGAAAAACTTGCAAGAAACATCCTTTTGATCGATGTGTACACCCAATTCCCGAATTTAGGCAGGATTTTCGTAGTCATTCTCCATTGTATAAAAAAAGGCACAACATGGTTTATAACATCGCAAAATCAGTCGGATTTACAGAAATTCTTGATGTTAGTAACCATGTCATCAACTTCCATTCAGTTTTGCATTTCACTTTACACAGAGATGAACCTATAGTAAGCATAAATACTCGCACACTACTATTTATCGATTTCAATCTCTTTTAATATAATAGAAATACCATTGTGGATCTTCTTATAATTCAACAGACTTTCCAATTCCCCATATTGATATAGTAATACTCAATAACCTTGCATTATTCCCAAAATGATCTAAATCTCATATTCTCTTATGACTGTGCACAGACCCATCTAAGTAGATCCGAGAGTTCACATATGAGGATATCTCATTCTATAAGAGGTATCAAGGATTCTTTTTACGTTACTCAACCTCTATACAAGTCTCCTTAAAAAATTTCAGTATTTTATATTTCTCATGCAACATTAGACACGTGATAATATCACTCTATCTCATTCTATAGCTGACTATGTTATAAATTCAGAACTTGTAGACTCTTGAAAGCTTTTCTATTCCTTATATAAAGAACATATAACAAAGGTAAAGGACATATAGAATCATCCACTTACTCATTCATCAAATTGAAGAGCTCCTTTAGACATAAATTTCCTCCTTTTATTGATCAATCTTCATATGTGCATACATTCTTATATACTATTACAAAAGCACAGGCTTAGAGGCTTTATTCTTTGATACTCCCCTCCTATCTACTGCTCACAAAATAACTTACACTTCAACCTTTATTCTTATTTTATTTAATTTTCTTAGTATCTCCTCAAGATAGTACGGACTGTATCCTTTAGTCTAAACTTGGTTTGGTCTATAAATAAGACCAAAATCCTCTGAACCATATACTATTTTATCTTCTTAACCATATACTATTTTATCTTCTTCAACATAGGAGGAGATTCTATATCACTCTAAGCATGAATTTTCATTTACATGGGTTGAAGATATATTTACAACATGTCATTAGGCCTTCTAAAACCATATTATAATGTTATTATCTTAATAAAATTTCACAAACCCTCAACAAGATTCTTAAGACACTCCTTAAATTTCTTAACTCCATGAACAAATACAACTTATGTTATTTACAACCTTGTAGTGAATTATGTCTTGATGTTCCTAAATTGTGAAGCCTTACCATAATTAAATAATTTTTCATGGCATCCTTGTCCACCCTTGAAAATATAAAATGGCCAATATAATATGCTTACACCTTGAAAGTTGTGTCCCCCATTGTAATGTATATTGGTCATGTGAATTCAAAAGTTTCCTTAAAATTGGTTTAGTGTACAATATGGGCCTCGTTGTGTATGATTTCCCATGAAATGCCATGTCATCACCTTTCAACATCACTATCTCCATGTTATGTATGGGTCATCCCTTTTTTGCAAGTATCTAATTATAGTGTTTCATTATGTTCTATAAATAGTTAGAGAAAAATTGATGCAAAAATATGTTCCTTTTTTTAATTGTTTCCAATTTGGATGTTGTTCTTGTTAACCTAAATCGCCATCAGTATCTGAACATTTTGAAACCACAAGGAATTTGATATCAGGGAATGTTTTATGGTTTTTTATGTATGTTCATCCATTATTCCCAAGAATTTGTACCTCCCATACTAAAATATTCTTTGTGTTTCCAAATTTGTGACCTCAATTTCTTCATTTTCCCTGGGTTCAACAAAAATGTCAAGATAAATAAATACATTTATGGGAATTTTGTTTTACTCACATCTCTTCTGATTCCAAATTTCTAATGATATTTCATAAGACAACAATTTTTATGATTTTGAATATAATAATAATGTCTATGTTTCTCACATTCAGTTGGTAAAAAACTTGCAAAAAAAAAAATGTAAAATAATTCCATTGGTTAAAAAGCTTCAGATATGATAAGAATGACATATTTTTGATATGAAGACTATTGTAAGCACAATAAATAATATGCAAGGGGAAGGGGGGGAGGGGGGGGGGGGGGGGGGGGGGGGGGGAGGTGGTTGGGGGGCAGCAGGGAGGAAGGGCGGGCATGGGGGGTGAATTAGTGTACCAAAAAATTTATTTCAATTATAACCAATCATTCATGAATTATGAAAGCAACATTGAGATCTAGCAATGCATAAAGAACATTCACATGAGCATAACACAAGAAAACACACATATGAGTGGAAAACCCTCAAGGGGTAAAAATAACCCACTATGATATTTTAAAATGACTATAGTCCTATAAAAAAAAAAATTCAAATTCTTTTGATCACCAACTCCAAAAATTCAAGCACCTACTTGATTAGGCTTTAGCAAGTACCTACTTGCAAGGATACAATAGCTCCCTAAGTGACTCAACACTAACTCATCCACCTCATGAATTTTTATCACCACACTTCTGCTCTATTGTTATGTTCTCATTTCAATACCTCCTTCTTCTCTCCTAAACATTATTTTATTCACTTATATTACTTATTTTCAAATAGGCCTAAACTATCTTTTATAAATACAAGTCTCATGGTCACACACCACGTGGTTGGTCATGCACCTTCAACCTCTTAGGTAATCCATATAATAGGTCTTGGTACATCTTATGAACATGATTCAAATTAAATTTTGACCCCTTTTCATTTTTAGCAACTCAATTAGGCCTCATTTCTCTTTTAGGCCTCATGGAGACCTAATTACATTAGGCATGTCCTCTTAATGCTAGAACTTGATCTATTTGGGCCCAGATGAATTTATTAAACAATAAAATCCCATTAAATATCTTATAAAAATAATTATACTAATTTCTTTCATGATTTATTATACCTATATCTTTTGTTCATACCATGAAATCCCCTTTTGAACAAACTAACCTTTTAGGCCTACATACCTCAAAAGTCTATCTTACAAAAATGAATCTCAAACACTCTTAAGATACTGAACTATGATAAATGAAACATGTATATATATTCTCCATGACCTAAGTATCATCACCAAATACTTATAACACTTTTACTTAGGATATAAAGGCTCAATAACATCTTTGCACTCACTCACTTAGAATTACCAATTTACCTCAAAAACCAATCATGGTAACTTAAACCTCTAACACTTGTGTAGAGACTTGTAATGAATTTTAATGAATGTAAATAGTTATATGAGATATCCATAACATAATAATATATAGATATCATATGGTCTAATGGCAAATATTGGTCTTGTAGACCAATTTCTTAACCTTATATCACACAGTCTTATTTGAACTAGTCATGTCATTTTATGAGCAACTTTTTCACTATATTCACTAACCTCCAAAAGTTATTCCAAGAATGAAAATGACTTAAAATTCATAAATAAACTCTTCATTTACTTTTTGATATCAATTTGATAATCTTAGACCCTCAAATCTAGCTTCTCATCTTTGTATGGGGTTTGCACTATTTGCACCATTAGGTCTATCTGCGACTAGGTAACTTGGATGACCAAATTAGAACATTTTAAGGATATAAAATGTCCATAAATAATTATGGAAATTAATAATTATTCTCCATCTTATTTTTCTATCCATTTCCTTTTCTTTACCAATAAAAATTTTGAGAGCTACAATAATTTCTTGACAAACAATTCTATATCTATGTATTTTCTCTCTCATCTAGCTAACCACCACCACATGGAGGTACCTAGGATATTTTAATACAAGATCCAATAAATTATATATATATTTAAATCCATTATGAGCTAATTTAAATAAGATCCTTTACATTGGGTCCTTATTGGGGTTTTAAGGAGGTTTAACACTGGTTTTGGTGTTAACAATTGTTCATAAAGGACTTCCCCTTGAATCTAAAGCCAATGCCTAGTGATATTAGATAGGGCCATTACCCATATCTCCATAATATTTTTAGATCAAAGGTTACACATGCCAACAAACATTTGAAAGTGCTTTTTCGGTCTTGAGACCTCATTCTATGAACTCAAGAAGGCCTAAAACATTGATTCATGTAATTTTATTCAATGTATGACCTCAAACTTTGTGAACATGCCTAAAACAACCTATTTGAATTTTATACATGCTCACATATGCATAATTTCATTGAAATATGATCTTCATACCTTATTAGGCCAAGCAAGGTCTAAGAAAGGTCTAGGTATAGGCTTAGTCTGAAGGTCATACCCCTATAGGCTCACCATAAAACGCTCATGAATGCTTATATACCTTAAATACATGCTAAAAAGGTGCCATAAAACATTCACATTCCTATTTTCATTTATTTTCATGCACATACCTCTTCATGTCATGACTAGGCTTCTTATGCACTTTGACATCAATGACATGTATCTTCATGCAACCATAATACATTAGTTGCCTTCAAATTCTCTTTCATGATAACATCCTTTAATGAAAATAATCTCTCAATGCATCTTGTCACATCACACACTGCCAACTAAGCTTAGTCACCTTTAACATCAACCTTCATAGGATGCACCTTTGACATCAATGACAATACTCAACAATGACATATCTATGGTTTATTGATGACAATACAAATGTCTTAGACATAATGTATACTAATAATTTTAAAGTAATATAAACACATTAAATCATGAAATTATATAATTATTAAATGTGTAAGATCAATTTTATGGGTCTGCATTTATGAATTCATTTACACAATATAATATTTTTAATTATTTTTTATTTGTACAAATGATTTGTTTTGACCCTTCAATATTAAAATTTTAGCAGTTTAGTGTGTGAAAAGTATCCAATAATGATAGATTTGTCACATGTGTGTATACATATGTATGTATGTATGTATGTATATACATGTGTGTGTGTGCGCATGCGCGCGCTCGCACGTATACATACACACACACATACATGTGAGAACTATAACACCAGTGGATACTTGTCATACACTAAACTACTAAATTTATATATGTATGTATGTATATATGTATACATACATACATACATATATAATTTTAATAGTTTAGTGTATGACAAGTATCCACTGGTGTTATAGTTGTCACATGTATGTGTGTGTGTGTGTGTGTGTGTGTATGTATAGACACACACATGTGATAACTCTAACACCAGTGGATACTTGTCATACACTAAACCACTAAAACTATATATGTATGTATACAGACATACATACATATACATATATAAAAATGGATGAATGGAAGCAACAACGTAATCTATAAAACCTCTATGTGTTATTCCTACATTTAGTGATATTAAGATATACATTAAATCAGTAGCTTTATCAATCCATTAGGCTTAGGGATTCATCCAAAGTCTAAAACTAAACAAGAGGACTTTGAAAAATGACAATAAGCTTTGGTCAAGACAATACCAATTGACTACCTCAACCACACAAAACAAAAGATACACATAAAATAAAGCTAACTAACTAACAAGACACACACACATGTGCTCAAAGCACTTAGGTAAATCATAAAAGCAAACCAATATTCAAAACTATAAATTAGCATACCTCCTTTCTAGGATCAAAAGGAAATTTTCTTTAATCATCTTCTTGATAAGATGAATCATAGTGCCAATCATGTTGTTCCTTGGATTGGATGCTTAGTAGATCAGACCTATTCCTTGGTACTTTACTTGATTTTCTCTCAAGTATATCAGCCTAAAATAGGTCTCCAATGTAAAATCATTCCTCTTGAACTTGTACACATACCTCATATAGCTGCCTACTCTTCATCTCATGATCAACTCGTATCTCCTTGGTAGGCATGGCTTTAAGAGGAGTAGTTCCTTATTTTTTAGAAGATTGAGGCCAATATAAGCATGTTCCATCCTTAAAAATTTGATGTTTTTCTCCCAACTAGTTGAGAAGATGATAACCCATTTTAATTATTTCAAGCATATCATCATGAGATGCATATGCTTCTTGAAAGGAAAATTTTGAAAAGTTACTTTTTCTTTGCATACTCACTTGATTGTCAAGGTTGCCTTCCCCATTCTTGATTAGATCATATCCTCTTTGAATAGGAGTATAAATTGATTCAGTGATTCCAAACAAGTTATCTCAAGGCTAATTATAGACTTGTTCTTTCTCATCTATAACATTTTGAAAAATATCATCTTGTTTATCATCACTTGCAATCAGCTCTAAGGAAGTTGTAGAGCCCTTGATAAAATCACACGCATTGCAAATGATTTAAAAATACTACCATAATTCCTCATCTTATTTTGGATTATCATCATGAAGGGGAACAATAAGATAATCTCCTTCATCCTCTTCTTTATAATCCAAAAAGACTTCACCCAATATTTCATCTTTGACACAAGGAAGGCATTCTTCATTATCAACTAAACAAGAATACTCAACACAAGGACTCACCTCTTCTTTAGAATTTAGGACCTATTGAGTACCCTCAAGTTTTATCTCAACTATCATAATATAATTTTTATTTTCAAGGGCTGTAATATATTCAATCTCCTTATCCTTATTGGTGATGCTAAGACTAGGCATCTTGTAATCAGGTGACTTAGCCCAAAGAGGGTGCCAAGGAGATACACTTTATTCAATAAAGAGTTATAAATTTTCCTCAAAAAAATGATCCTATTTAGGTTCCCATACCATATATCCATTAAGTCAAATGGTGATGGGGTGAGGACAAGATGAACTGGTTGGTGGAGGTGGAACATAGGACTCAAAATCATATTGAGAATGAATTGTAGGGGATTCTTTGGGGAGCTCTTGAAGAAGGGAAGGCAAACCTTAGGATAAAATATCTTGGTTTTATTTATTCTATTTTACATTCACATAATTCACATCTAATTTATATTGATCACTCTCTTGAGGAAGTTTATATGGGGTGTGGTTAGGCATAGGATCTTTTTTTGGCTCTAAACCTCCCATCACACCTTGACTTAACAATTTCATTCTCAACTCTAACTCTTCTATTTGTTTAGCTAGGTTATCTTATACAATTATCTCTTGAAGTTGATAATAATCATCATGAGGATAATAATTATAAGAGGGATGACATGGAAGAAAAGAGGTCTCTTGAGGAAGGGTGGGATGGTCTTGCATAGGATCAAGCTCTTTCTCAACTTCACACTCTTTATCTAGGTTTTTATCCTCTTTCTTTCCCCATGATTCCACTACCTTATTTTAGATTAGGATGTTATGATTAGGATCCTCTTCTTAAAGTATTGATACACTTTTGGGAGTGTATGAAGTGCTCAATAAACTCGGCATCTCTTTAGGCTTGGATTCTCCACCTTGTCTCTAACTTGGAATCTCATATCTAGATGTATCTTCTTGAGGTGGGTATATAATGGGAGAGGGAAATGAGGGCTTAAATTTGACTTTTTTGTAATTATATGGAATTCTACATCTTCTTATTGACCAAATCAATCTTCCTATCAAGATTTTCTTCTAAAACCAAGTTTGTCTTTCTAACTCTTTCTTTTAGCTGATTGGGGAAAAGATGACTTTGATAAACTTGATTGTGCTCATGAGTTGGGGTCAAGTATGAATGATAGCAATCTTTGGGAGGTGTATATGAGGGATGATATACTTGGTGAGGCTAATCCTCATGAATTCTTACTCTATCTTATAAATATCCAATCGAGCCACCTACATCTAGCATCTCACTTATGAGCCTTTGCCAATTTTCTCTCTCAATAGGTGCCCACTCTCTTTTAACTAGCTCTAATTCATCTCTCACATTATGAATGAAATGACTAGGAATATATTGACCATGTCTACTTAGTGTGTCAAGATCTAACATGTACTTCTCATATCCCAAGATTGTTTTCTTGAAGGTTTAAATGGATTGACTTGAGAAGTGACTAGATTGACTAGGAGGAGCACTTTATTGAGAAGGTTAGTTATAAGATTGATATAACTCATGATATGGCTGGTAAAGATCATATTGGAGCTAGTAAAGATCATGTTGGAGATGGTAAGGATCATGACAAGGCTGATATGGAATGCCATAATCTTGATAAACCTCACCAACTTGTGTAAAACAATACTCAACACCAAAATTATCCATGAAACTTCATTAATAAGCAAGAACATAGAAAACATTACCAACAATCTTCAAAATAAAAACATGGACTACTTGACCAGCTGATATAACTTTAGAGTCACCATTGATGCTTAGATAGATGCCTCTAAAAGTTTATGTGTTGAAAGACAATATCAAAAAATTGTCAACTTCTTGGATTAAGAGTCCCACCCAGCATGCCTCACTTGGATTTATGACCCCTAAATGGCTTCTAAATGACTTAATATGACATATTGACTAATTATACCAAGACCAAGGATAATATGTCATTAAATGACATAAAATAACTTATAATACACCCCATGACAAAATATTAGACCCCTAAAACATCTAAAAAGTCAATTTTTTACCTATAACGGTTCCAATTTGACCTAAGTTCAAATTTGGTCAACACAAACATTATAAATTTGTGAAGAAATTTATGTAATTTGCCTATATTCCACCAAAGATAGTAGGATTATCATAACCATTAACTCATGTAGAGGATTCTTTGAATACAAAAATGAGAAGTGTTTCTTAAACACTATATGAACCTATTGATACATATAGGTACATCAACACTTTCCCAAATTTTCTTCCTCCATTAACCAAAAATCTCTATGAATAGAAGAATCCGGTTGAACACCATGACACATGTTCTCATTACACCATTTTAGCATGCTTTATGCATCAGTAAAATGAGTACCCTCATCAAATTTTAAATCCTCCCTTACAATGACTCTTTTTACACATGCTTCCACACCATCGTGCTCCCCTTTTCCATGGTAGCCTCAGTGAAACTCCAAATATGTTATACACCAATGGTAAGTGTATCCTACTCAACCAATAAAACATATGTGAATTCTTGAATTGTGATGTGCAATTATCCAACCAAATTTAATGTTTATTGAAATGAATATTCCTCTCAGTTAACTATCTATAGACCTTCTCAAAACAATCATGCATGTACTATTTACAATGTGAAAGGTCATCATTAATATATAAATGTTAATCCTTTAATATTTTTCAATCTTGCTCGGTATTAATAGGTGCATGCATGAATGCTATATGCATGAATATGGTAACTTGTGATGGGTTGTAATATTGCAACTGGACTTCCATTTGTGATTTGAATGTTCAAATTTAAGCAAAGTTGACTGATAAAATAATTGAACCAAGTGGGAATTTGTCTTTTCTTATCTCGAATTGTTCATCTAACCATTTATCCCTATGTGTGTGCCTTGCATACTCATAAATAATTTTCTCCTTGAATTTAACCATAAATTTTGAAATGGGTATCTATTTTGTAACAAACTCACACCTTTTAGTTTCTTTTAAATCTTTTACTTGATAAGTCATAGATTTGTATTTGATCAAACAAACTTATTCTTATCTAAATGTACTTTCATCTTCATGGATACAATTTCATAGTTTTGGCAATCCACCACAAATGCTACAATTTTCATCCAAACATACTTTATTATAAAATAATTGTCCATTTAGTCTTCCACAAAAAATTGATTGGAATAAATTTTCTAGCTGATTTTGGAAAAACTTCTAACCCACACTCCTACAAAATATTGTTAGTATGTAAAGTATAATGAATATGGACAAAAACATCATAGTGAATTACAAACTCAACATGTTGACTAAAACAACAATGGTGTGTGTGTGTGATTTATTTTTACATAAAAAAGTTTGGACATCTCAAAATATCTTTGACTAATAAAAAATTTTGGATGTTTTTCCAAAAACATGAAGTACAATTGTTTTTATTCATATCCAATATATATTTTGGATGTGGTTCATAGTTATAAGAACCAGATATTATTTTGATTACATCTCTTAAATTGGGTGAAAATTTAATATTTTCCTTCCAAAATTATGTAACTCTTTTAGAGCATCAGCTATAGCCTTTTTCTTTTGTGGATATAGACCAGAGAATGCCCAGAGCACATTGGCATTGGGTTCATTATGTATTTTGTGTCTTGAAATTGCTCAAATTAATGTTGTTTTTTTTTAATATCAAGTATTCAACTTATTTTTTAAATCAATCATTTTTTCCCTATTTGAATACTTATTACACAAATTGTGATTATACACCAAAAAACATTACAATATTTTTTGCATGATTTAGGGCCTACAGTATGAGATGCATCATGTAAGTTTTCAAAAAAAATTGTGTTTTCATCATCCATATTATATGTTCTTAGCCCTAATGTGTACATGGTAGGTATCATCTTAATCAATTTCATCAATGAAATAAATAATTGACATGTTTTAGTATCATGAGTCAAATTATGAAATAAACTATCCCAAATTTCCTAAGCCAGACTTCTTAAATGGTAGTTATACATTTTGTTAGGCATTGGTTTCAAAATATTTTCATTGACTTCAATTAAGTACTTACCTTTTCTACACACAATTCCTAGAGGTGTTGTTACTATTGGAACTTGTTGAGAAAGTGTTTCAAAATTTTCATTACTTTCATTGATTAGTGGTGGGATGAAATTTCATTCAATGTTTCTTTCCTCATTATATGCTTCCATGAAAATTTATTCATTGCTAATTTCATCATAATTTCTTTCCTTGAAAATTTATTTAATGTTAGGTGGTAAGACATAATGCATACATACATCATCAACAAAATAAAAAATATATACACTATGTGTATAGAGGGTTATGATAAAATCATCAAAAAAACTATTCTTGGCTCTAAACTTGGTCATTGATCATAACTTGCAAATGATTTTCTTTGTCTTTAACCTTCAAGTTTCAACAATACTAATTCTTATTTCATTAAGCTTGGTAACATCCCTTACTATAACTATGTATAATAAACATCATGGAGTCATTATTTATTGTCACTAGATCATTATTAAACCTCATTTCTTATCCACTCCTCTTAATCCCTACAATTTCGCATCTTCTCTCATTTACTCACTCACTAGTTTCACACTAGTTAATATCCTCAATGACTTAAAACATCAAAAACACAATATTCCACCATGGATGATATTTCCTAATCACAAAATACTTTCCTTAACCCCTATAAACCTCTCATTTGCTATCCATCCTTCACTTAGACACCTCAAACTCATTAGTGACATAATTCCCTTGTAGCCTTTTTTTTCACAAATTCCCTTAGTTATAACATTATTCAAGTCCTACTAAATATATAAGCCCATATAATGGCACCCTCTATCTTCCTACTACCTCATATTAATTTTCATCACTTAAGTATTTGTGTAGATAATCTTTATCTCTTATCCACCTTGTCAATTAAGCTTTATAGCCCTCCTTACACTTGATTAGACTTCAAAACCATACCATACCACACTATACCCTATGAAAACCTCTTTAATCCTTCTCCTTATATCAAAATATCCCTTATTAAAAAAATTCACCTTTTCCCCATGGTTATAATGAAATATATTGGGGTTTTTAAGAATGAAACCCTAGTTAGTGGACTATATAGGTCGAGAGGGGTTAAATTACAATAATTTTGGTTTGAGATCATATAAAACTTAAATTATACCTACCCAAGGTCTGTACTAACCAATTCCACCTTCCTCAATGAATAAATATCCCTATTCAATCCTATTATACTTGAAACAACACAAAGCATAGAATTTTGAGTCCTTTATAGGACTGTATAATAGTTTTAGATATTTGTTTTCATTTCAAGAAGTTTTCAAAAATCCAACCAGTATATTCTTAAGACATGAATCACTTTCATTCATAATTACACTAAAACAACTTCATTCTACCTTATTTATCCAATATTTACTCATTCATTGCATTCTAATTGAACAAGAATAGGGGTGACTGAGAAAATAAGGTCTTACCTTAAAGTTGATTGTATATTGTACATTTATAAATTATTTTACATTCAAACCTATTAATTTAACTTTCTATCTTGAGCATTATTTCCATTTATACTATTTCAAGCACCACCACAATCTTTATCATAAGGAATACTTCAAGGAACATCAACTCACCTTCATTTCTAACTGTCACAGTCCTCAACAAGATCTCATCTCACAAAGTTTTCATTTTAGGTCATTTCTAACTTTGAATACATCCACTGACAATATGAAACTAAGTATGATTTGGAGTTACCTTTAGATGATTAAACCAATGTTCTTTATTACACCATAATTATCAAATCCATTAAATTCTTCTCTTTCTTAACTATAACCTACAGTCCCTTAGACTTGTAGCCAACAAAAATAGTGACATGTACATAGCCTTAAGGTATTTTCAATACAACATACAAGAACAATACAATACCATTCAAATGGATAATAAATACACACAACAATATCTTATTTATTATCATGAACCATTAACCATTACATATGCATTCCTTTCATGGACTCTATAATCTTATTGGAGAGTTACATACTTATTTTATTTATTTCTTCTCCTCTCACCTTCTCAAATATCTCTCTCTTCTCTTCTCCCTACTCTCCTAACTACATTACAAGTTTTCTTTATTTCATCCTTTTATCTTTCCTACTATCTTGGTAACTTATATGTAAGACTCTCCTACAATGGCCAACTCAACATGTGATTGATAGTTACACTTATAGCTTGACTCTTGATTTTAATCACCTTTATAGACTTAGACATAAAATGTCTTCAAAACACTCTTTACATGACTCCTTTGACCCATTTACAAACATTATCTCACTTAAGCACTTCCTATTATGCCCATGGTTCTTTTATGCTTAGGTCTAGGATTTT
>JARHVA010005371.1:507500-527500 GCA_037957365.1 Torreya grandis | reverse complement strand
GTTTTATGCAAGTTGGGGCCACTCTCATTAGACTTGTAGATAATTACGTAATATATTTATGGATTTTATTCTTATCCCAAACTTTGATCATGAATCACTCATTTATAATTGCCAACAAGCATATGACATAGCTTCTAAATATCACAAAACACAAAAATATATATATATTTAAACCAAGCTAATGCTCATCTTGCCATATACAAGGATCCTCTTCTTGATCATCAAAATACCAATGAAAAGCCTACTAATTAAAAAAATAATGTTGAAAGTATTATAGACATCACTAAAAATGATGAAAAAGTGGTAAATATGACTAACATGTGAAAGGTAGTTGTTTTTATTAATTCTAATCCAACACACACACACCAAAAATCTAAACTTTTTACTACATCCAAGACTCTTCCCCATCTCATCTAACAAATTTTGGGCAAGAAGACCTTATATCTTTTCAAGAACCACTTCCAACATCTCAACTGGATCATACCTCTCAACTAGCTCTACTATCCCTCCACCATTTACACCCATCAATAACATTACTCAACCTTCCAATAGTATTTCTTCAACTCAATCACAAGAAATACCTAAATAATCTATCACACCATCTAAAGACAATCAACATATTTGTCCTCAAACTAAACCAACTACATCTTACCAACACAAGTTTGAATGCACTTTTATTCCTCCTTCTTAGGAACTTCTTAGGTTATGATGAATGGGACCCAATAGCATAACTTTATCATCTCCCATCTCAAATACCTTTTCTTAAACTAATGCAAAATCCCCCCATCATCACAATTGTTTGATGAAATAATTATTTAAAATGAGCATCCCTCATCCTCCTCTAGGAGGACATGAATATACCTTATTTGGGTTTGAAGATAGTATACTATAAAAATGTAAATATATGTTCATACATGATGAAATAATGGACACTTCTCTCTCCCTTAATTTTCCTAATGCTCCCATGATTATAGAAAAGATTATGCTTCACACAGATGATCTTCCACTATTTATTAGTATCCAAATCAGTGATATCTAAGTTAACCATGCTTTGATTGATGTGGGTTTAGGTACTTATGTTGCTTTCCTCAATTTTATCAAAATACTTGGACATTTTGAGTACAATCTCAAGTCCACATGAAGTACATGCCAATTTTATGATAGAAGGAAAATGCCTCCTTTAGGTTATGTGTGGCTTCCTATTGCCATCCCTATTGTCATCATTCATGTAAAAGTTATGATATTTAACTTACCCATTTATTATAACATCTTTCTTGGTAGACCTTTAACTCATTGTATAAGGGTTTTTGCCTCATATTCCTACTAATGCATCAAATTTATCCATAATTCTGATATTTACAAGATTCAAGGAAACACAAACCCTTATAAATCTAAAAAATTCCAAGAACATGGTTTTTTTAATAATCTAACCCTTGAAGCCTTGCCTAGTATCCTATTTAATAAATCTCAACACTTTAATTATCTTGTCAATTATACCCAAGGTTATAATGGTCACCCTAAACTCATTGGGAACATACCACCTGACCTCCTAGATTATGATGATGATGAGCCAATTAAGATCAGCCTCAATATCAAAACCTTAGATCTATCCCCTCATCTCATCACCCATCTTTTATCATCTTTGAAGTCATGCTCCCATCATCCTCCTATCAATGACATACCTATGGTCTTAACTAAGACTAGGCATTCTATTCATGCAACTAATAATGAAAATATCATACCTACATATACCATTGACCTTCATACACTCAATTATGATGATGTTTATACTTTAAATGATACATTTATAGGAGGAATAATACAAGATAGAGATGCTGAGATTCTTTGGTATCTTATTTATTTTAGTCTTTATATTCATATTATTATGTTCCTTCTTTCATAATACCTAATTATAGCATTCTTCCTATTTTTCATAGGGTATAGATGGAATGATTGCATGGTAAACCTCCAGTTTCATCAAACCCTCTTATAAACATGTTCATGGATCATGCCATGACTGTTCCTTATCATTTTGCTAGATACTAAGATCCTTCTAGATTTTTTACCCTAGAGATGTTAGATATTGCTCTTAAGCACTCTATGCATCCTGCATCACCTTCAATTGTACCCAATCCATGCCCTTTTCTCTCTACCTTTAGCTAATCCTTAACCTATATTTGATTTTGATTTACCTTCGAATGAGCCTTACCTAATCTCTACACCAGCCCTACCTCCTATTGACAATGGCCTTATTCTTTTATTACGGTTTGATCCCTTACCTACCCAGTGGGCTAATCAACCTTACTCTAATATTCATAAAGTTACTAATCATTAGACTAGAGACTTATAGTTATATTAGTGTCACCTAGATTTTGGTTCTACCTCTTCTATTAGTAGACCCCTAAAGTCTACTAAGTATATATGTTACTTCTATGGTATAGATAATCAATCTTTCACAAATTATTGATAGCTTCAATAATATATTGACACATTACATCCTACCCTTCCCCAACTAAAATGCAAGGCTATAACTCCTCCTAAGGTATTACCTAAGTATATCCAAAAATATAGGGAGGTATATTATCTTTGTCACCAGTGCAATACCCATCATACTGATCACTATCACATTCTCCCACACCTTCATGATGACCTTATGATAATTTATGCACTTGTTATTCCTCCTTCCATAGGTTTCCCACATAATATGGCTCCTTATTTTTCACCTATGACCTTTTCCCCACTTGTGGTTCCTTCTCCACTAGTGGTGATACCTTCTTGTCCCAAAAATCCCATTCCTATTTTGGTATCTATTCCCCTTCTTGGGTATTTTATGCACATGAGCCCCCGTGAACATGATCCTTGAATTACACCTACATTTTTTATTGAGGAGATTTAATGATAAGCCTTTTCATAAAATTCCCTAAGGATAGATGAGACTCTAGCTAAAGTTAGGATCTAGTTTCATATAGATATATTAGATGTCATGGAAAATATTTATGGATAAATTTATCAATAATTGTGAACACAACATGGTGTTCCTTTACTTTATTCTTCATTATGATGTTAGATTGGACTTATGATCAACTTCTATATATCTTATATCATTTGACTATGTGTAAAATATAATTTCACTTATCTATTTGATCTAGAGGTTATTTTTGAAATGATCTCAAATGGACCTAAAACCACTGGCACAATGTAGAGCTCATCGAGAGATTTCTAGTGTAATTTAAATGGGTTAATTTTGACTTCATATGCACAAGTTATCATGTGCTGAAATTTATGTTCAATAGGGAAAATGGTGTCATAGGTTGACAAGTGGAATAATTCTAGCATGCCAAGTGGACCAATAATGAGGTGATATTTGGTAGTCAATTTATACAAAAAAATTGGGTTTTTTTTGGTTTTTCATCTTTGATAACATATGGAGTTGGTCAAATGGGCCTTGTTATTTTCTTATTGGGGACCCTCAGTGAGGGTCAGCACACTTTTTGTATGGAGGGGTGCCTTGTTGCCATTCTCATAGTACTATATGTTTGAAATTGCATTTAAACCACATTTTTCTTTGTATTCTCTCACATATGGTATTAATTTCAATGTATTTTCTAAATATTGCTAGTAATCCCACTACTAGCTTGTATTTCTAACTCATAGTTAGAGCCATCTTGAATTTTTAGCTCGATCTTGGTTTTGCAACATCAACATTACCATCTTAACTTAAATGACACATTATCGATCTAAATGATTGAGAGATTTCATAGTGCCACATATTCAAGTTATAATTTAGTCTATTTGCCAAAGATAGCTGAGGTAAGACTGAGTGCAAAGGCCCAAAAGGTAGTCAATCAACAAGCCTAACATAGCTCGATGTTACACTAAACTCAATACACATGGATGAGGTAACATCTAAAATAGTCCTAAGACCAAGTCACCACAGTGGTGGATGTCTATTTGAAGACTTAATTTGGCTTTCCCATGATCAATATGGGATAAAAATTTTCATTGGAAATCTAAAAATAGAGTTTAAAGTCCATATAAGGCCTGATGGCATTCCACCCATGATGAATGTCAAATAATTTTAAACCAAACATGCTATATTAAGCATTGAGGCCATAGATGTCCTTTATTGGGGAGATTTGAACCCTTGACTAGTTAGGTAAAACGATAAGCATCTAACCGCTATGCTTAGAGGTCAAATGGCTATATAAAGTTGTGATGTGGTATTTGAACAAGCATTAGTAGACTGAGTAGTGGGTAGTTAGACCAGTCTATGAAAATCACCATTTTTGAGGCATTTAGAGGCATTTTTAGCCTTTAGAGTAAACTAGAGAATTATTCTACACTGCGAGACACTTCTGGTGATATTATTATTTTCCTAATTTGAGTTAGTTTGAGCCAATTTTTAAAGATTCAAATAGATATTTATGGTAGAGAACTTCAGGAGTTCAAGATTACATTTATGATAGGAAGGTGGAAAGTTCAATTGTAGGTACCAGGACTTTTTGAAGCTCTATTGCTAATTTTTATGTAGTCCTAGAGGATCCATTAGATAATTTTAAGTTTTTGGACATGTACTTACAATTCATGGAAATGGATCAGTTCATGTTTTAATTGAACTTGGAGATGTATCTTGAATAGTGGGTAAACTATGTTATCAACCTTGTTATCATGAGTTGTTTATTTTTGCATTCTTTTCTACATTTGATTTCATTAATAATCATTGTGGATGTAAAATTAATCATGATAATTAAATTGAGATTTAATATACTTTAGGTTAGAAATGATTGATTGCATTAATTAATGAAATTATAACTTTAATTCATTTAGTATCGAAATCCACTTTTGATCAACCCTGAAAACATGTTTTTAAAGGTCAAACATTATTGCAATTCCTTTGAGTATTTTGGGAAAATGATTGTTTGACAAAAGTATCTGTAGATAATTGTTTTTCAAACGATAATAGTGTAGAGTTTACTAGATTTTGGTATCATATCCAATCAAGATCAAGCCTTTGGGATCATCTTTGCAATTGATATGTATTAGTGGATCTAGTTGCCCACATGGTTTTTAATACTAGGCACAGTAATACATATGATGATGTCATGCCACCAAGAGTATGTATAGTAGTTAGTTGAATTAAGCACAATCATAGTCAATATGAGTGCACATCAGTGTAGATAGGACTAATAGATCATCAAACTCCATCAAAAAGTAGACTCTCTTTCTAATCAATTAGCAAAAGAGTCAAGATAAAGGAAATGCCATCAAGATGATCTTAGTGCTCCAACCAAGCTGATCTATAATCATTGCTTGAGACATGGACATGTGGTAAAACATTGATGGTTTCAAAATATTGATCATGCATTATGGTGGTTCTAATAGAAAAACATGGACAAGGGAAAGGATCCAATTATTCTAAGTACCAGTTAGGATTCAAAATTCCTAGTTTGATAGAAGACACCATTTGGACCTTCAGACATTTTCTTACAATCCATGAGAGCCTCTATGAAAAGTTTTCTAGTTGTTTTGGAGGGATGTGTCATTAGACTTATGTTTGATGGGGACATCAGAATGGGTTATATGACCATTGATGTAGTACATTGATTAGGCTTACCATCATTTCCCTTATTGCATGCCAAAATAGTTGGCATGTATAATGGCATTAGCCAAGGTATGGCAACATGTTATTGTACCTTAAAATTTATAATTGGAAGATAGTTCTCAAACATGGGGACTCTTGATATCATCCCACTGGAGATGAAAGAGATTTTTCTAGTAAATTTTTATATCTTCACTTGGTAAGCATATTTAATAGGTAATAGCATATATCTTTTTTTGGATCACACTCGGATTATGCAGTTTGAGATAGGGAAGGTCTATAGACCTAGTCATGATGATTATAGTGAAATAGAAATCTCATATGTACCAGGTGACTATCTAAAACCTAAAGATAAGTTGTATAATGATCCATAGGGAAACCACTGAAGGAGCTACACCCACACCAAGATTTAATGGTTGGTAAGGAATCTTAGGTTAGTTAAAATCTTTTGAGCATTTTGGTTTAACAATTTGTATATGCTCATAAAACTAGCAAAAAAATGTGCTAGTTCTATGTAGAGGCCCTTAGATGGTTGTATAGTAGATGAGGATTTGGATGTACATACAAAATCTCAAATTTATATAGAGGCTCTTATGAATCCATGCAACAAAATAAGTTATCAGATTTTAAACCCTAATTCTATGTGGAGGCTATTGATGGCCATGCAGTAATAGATAAATTATGGAAGGTATGATCAACTAGTTGTTCCAAGCATTTTAAGTGTAGTTGTAGAACTAGAGTAGACTGATAATACCCATTAGAGTATTTTTGGAACTGATTGGCATTTTAGAGGATCAAATTAGGTATCAACTTTTAGTGGAACAAAAGCCTTCTTAATGGGGAGGTGTGATATAGAGGTCAATTTTAGCATGATTTTAAATGGACTTAAAACCACTCACACACTGTAGAGCTCATCAAGAGCTTTCTAGTGTAATTAGAATAGGCTAATTTTGATTCCATATGCATAAGTTATCATGCACTAAAATTTATGTTCAACAAGGAAAAATGGTGTCATAGGCTGACAAGGGGCATAATTCTAGCACACCAAATAAACCAATAATGAGGTGACATATGGCAACTAGTTTATACAAAAAAATTGGGTTTTTTGTTACTCATCTTTGACAGTGTATGGAGCTATTTGAATGGGCCTTGTTATTTACTCACTCGGGACCCTCAGTGAGGGTCAACACATTTTTTGTATAGAGTGTTGCCTTTCCACCATTCTCATATTTATATATGTTTGAGATTACATTTAAACCACATTGTGCTTTGTATTCTCCCACATGTGGGACTAATTGCAATGTATTTTGTAAACATTACTAGTGAACCAACTACTAGCTCACATTTCTAACTCACAGTTAGAGCGAACTCAAATTTTAAGCTTGAGCTTAATTTTTCAACATCAAAACTACCATCTCAACTCAAGTGACACATTTTTTATCCAAATAATCAAGAGATTCCATAGTGCCTCCTATCTGAGTTTGAATTTAGTCTATATGACAAAGATAGCCAAGGCAAGACTGAGTGGAAGGGCCCAAATGATAGCCAACTAACAAGCCCAACATAGCTTGATGTTAAGCTAAGCTCAATGGATGTGGATGAGGTAGCATCTAAATAGTCCTATAACCAAGTCACCACAATGGTGGAAGTCTATTTTAAGACTTAAATTAGAATTCCCATAGTTAATATGGGATAAAGATTATATTAGCAATCCAAAAATGGAGATCAAAGTCCATATAAGGCCTGACGACATTCCACCCATGATGAATGTGGAATAATATTAAACCAAAACTGATATGTTAAGCATTGAGGCCATGGATGTGCTTTATTGGGGAGATTTGAACCCTTTACCATTTAAGTAAAAAGATAAGCATATAATTGTTATACCTAGAGTTTGAATGGCTATATAAAGCCATGATGTGCTATTTGAATAAGAATTAGCACACTGAGTAGTGGGTAGTTAGATCACCATTTTTTAGGCATTTCAGCCTTCAAAGTAAACTAGATAATTTTGCTACACTTTGAGATGATTCTAGTGTTATTATTATTTTCCTAGTTTGAGTTCATTTGAGCCAATTTTTAAATCCTTGAAGAGATATTTTTGTCTGAGAACTTTAGGAGTGTGAGGTTGCATTCACGATAGGAAGGTGAAAATTTTGAGCATGAGTACTAAGACTTTTAAAAGGTTTGTTGTTGAGTTTTATGTAGTCTACGAGGATCCATTAGAAAATTGTAAGTTTTTGGCCATGTACTTTTAGTTCATGGAAATGAATTGGTTCATGTTTTAAGTGAACCTAAAGATGTAGCCTGAATAGTGGGTGAAATCCATTATCATCCTTGTTGTCATGAGTTGTTTATTTTTTAATTCTTTTCCACATTTTATTTAGTTAATAATCATTTTGGATGCAAAATTAATTAATTAATTATGACAATTAAATGGAGATTTAATAAACTTCAGGTTTAGAAATGGTTGATTGGATTAATGAATGAACTTGAAAATTTAATTGATTATGTAATTAAATCCACTTTTGATCAAACTTAAAAACACATTTTTAAAGGTCAAAAATTTTTACAATTCCTTTGAATATTTTGGGAAAATGAATGTTTGACAAAAGTATCCATAGATAAAAAAAATTGTACACAGTAACAATGTAGAGTTTATAGATCACTATTACACATAGATATTTATATTATGCATTGTGTTTTATATTCATTTCATTTTATTTCATCTTTTATTGTGGATTCTTTTCATTCTTTCAATGTTTTCACACTTATATTTATGATTTCATTTTCTTTCATGGATGTCTTTGTCTTTCCAAAATTAATGTTTGATATCTTATCTCAACAACTTAGATAATTTTTATTGTGAATTGGTTATACAAACCTTGATCCCCTTAGTAATATTTTCTTATCATGTGATTATTTATTAAACAAGACATCTCATTATAATCCTATCTTATTGATCTACTTTGGATTTCATTTTATTCCATTATCTCCTTCTACATACTAAGCATACATATGGTTGAACCTTGAGATAACATATTGATTCATAGGTAAGCCTAAGTGTTTAGTGAGTCATATCTTTAGATACTTATCTTCCTTAACTAAAGTCTAAATCTCAATCATGTGTATCAATTCCATCACTCATTTTGGTTATTATAGATATGTATGTAGGAGGAATCATAAAATCCATAAAATATAAAATCCAAATCATTTAAACAAAAGGCAATGATATAAAAGGCAACAAACACATTTCAAAATTTGAATCCCACTAAAATAAATGATTCATAGCACA
The DNA here is from genome assembly GCA_037957365.1 of Torreya grandis. Lineage (NCBI taxonomy): Eukaryota > Viridiplantae > Streptophyta > Pinopsida > Cupressales > Taxaceae > Torreya > Torreya grandis. The sequence continues at coordinate 518,606 of JARHVA010005371.1, read as the reverse complement.
TATCATTTTTATAATCTAAGCTCAAACTCCAAATTTGGCCTCATGATAGAGTCAATCTACATTAGGGTGTGGTAGGATAGTAGATTGGGAAAGGAGAATAAAAATCTTTTAGTGCTACCTACTTTCTCACACAAGTACCCAATATTCACAATATATTGGTGACTCAGTAAGAGGTCCTTAGGGATGGGGAACATGCTATGGGAAGGTAGGTCCATTTTAATTTTATTGTTTATATAACCAACATGAGTCAATCTTAGTATCTCACTTATTTTCCTATACAACTTTGTGTTTATTGTGAATGGGTATCCTTTGTATTTTGATAGTCACTAGAATCTTAGTGTCTTTCCTATGTACTTATAATGCCTCATGTTTCCTAATTTATTATCATTAACACCTATGTCATTATTTTTGCATTCCCTCTATCATTTACAACATTTTTAATATTTCCCCTTGAGAATTCTTATTTTGTTAACTGATCATTCCCTTTAGGGAATCCCTTTTCAAGTTGCAGTGTAAGACCATGGATAGAACCAGGCCTTCCTCACAAATTACCACATTAAAAACATGTTTTACAATCATTCCCATCATTATTTCCACCTCATTGGTGTTCCCTTTGTGAGTTGTAGTGTAAGACCATGAATAGGACTAGGTCCTCCTCATAAAACATTCCAATACTCGAGTCACAATGAAATTACATGTGTCAAATTTGAGATAAGTAGTGTTTGATTATGATTTATACATCATTAACATGTTTCCCAGCTTGATTTAGTATTTTTATGCTTACTTTATTAATATTTCAATTCCATATTCATGTATGTTTTCAACCATTTTATTAAATTTTTCATAGTTCCCATATTGAATTAGTGTGATCAATTTAATTCCATTTTACATTTTATCTTTCTTTTTATATAGGTAAGTGCATGGAGTTGGGGAGATAAAAATCAGGCACATTTTGCATTCAAATAGATTTCAACATTTTTGTGTATGTAATTTCAAAAAAATGTATATGTATTCTTAGCACACATACTTGGTAATTACTAATCCAAGACTGCATAGATGATTTTAATCTTTAGAACTACATACATATTATTAGTCTTTAGAAATGTGTACGTAGTTTTAGTCTTTAAAGCCATGTATGCATTTTTAGTCTTTAGAGCCATGTGCATGGCTTTAGACTTTAGAACTATGTACATGGGTTTAGTTTTTAAAACCATTTATGTAGTATTTTTTTTATAAAAGCACATACATGGAATAATTTAGTATTAGATTGACATGCATGGTATATAAATAAAATAAACATTTAAGTATATGTTTTAAATTTATATCTTATACTTTAAGTTATTTGTATTTATATACTTTCAGGATGTTTGAGAGTGGTTTCAAGCCTCTAAGAGCTATAATGCAAATTGTAGGTTTTGGAGGATCTTATCATATTTCAGACTCAACCATATTATAGGTTTTAAATTTTTAGACTTAACCATATTTCAAGGTTTCAATATTTTAGGGAGACATAATAATATTTATAAAGTCTACATGAATGGAATTAGGTATGATAGAATAGTATGAGAATATTTCTCACAAAGTACCATAAGGCAATCCCACCCTATTCCTTGTGTACCCCTTAAGGTATACACTCTAGGATAAATGCATTGATGAGACCTTAATGCTTAATAGAACCATCTAATGCACAAAATCATACACAACATGATCTAAATTTCTAAGATACATTTCTAAAAACAATCCTATAGAGAAACACACACCTCACTACTTTCATTCTATGGATTATGGATATTTCTACTAAATTTTGATAAATTTAAGTATTTTTTTACTTTATTGGTTATTATCGATTAATAAAACACCCCTATTAATTAATATCCATTTAAAAAATACTTTCTATTATGATTGGGCCTTATACCCTAAACCCTAAACCATGTGCCTTAAACCCTATGCCCTAAACCTTAAACCCTAAATCATAAACCCTAAACCAACCAATAAATTTAACTCAAATTAACATATTTTAGAGTAAGAATTAGGTTCAAAAGGCTCAATTTGTCCTAAATCACATCATTGATTTCCCCAATTGACTAATTAGCTCAATTTGTGATGACATTAGGGCGAATTAATCCCAAAATGACATTTTATAGTCACAAATAGGTTCAATGAGGTCAAATTGTACCCAATTGAATTTATGTTTAACCCATATACCCTAAAACCTAAAACTTATACCCTATACCCTAAGAACTAAATCTTAATCCTAAACCCTAAATCAATGAATTTAGCCCCAATTAACATCCTTTAATGTAATAATTAATTTCATAGGGCTTAATTTGACCCAAATTGCATCACTTGTTTCCCTAATTGACTAATTGGCTCAACCTATGATGACATTGGGACTAAATATGCCTAAAATCATATTCTATAGTAAGAAATAGGTCCAATGGGATAAATTGGATTTAATTGACTTCATGATTAGATCTTATACCTTAAACTCTAAGACCTAAATTATACACTCTCTAATCCTAACCCAATCATGTTAACCCTAATTAACATCATTTAAACTTATAATTAGTTTATATGGCTTAATTTAACCCAAAATATATCACTAATTTACCCAATTGACTAATTAGCTCAATTTGTGATGATATCAAGGCTAATTAAGTCTAAAATCAGATTTTTTTAGTCATAAATAGGTTAAATAAGCTCAAACTATCCCCAATTGCCTTTGAAATTAAATCATAAACCTTAAACCTTAACCATTATTCCCTAAACATGAAAGCCTAAATTGTAAACCCTAAACCAATCAATTTAACCTAATTTAACATCTTTTAGAGTAATAATTAGGCTTATAAGGCTTAATTTAGCCCAATTTACATCATTGATTACCCTAATTGACTAATTACCTCAATCTATTATTAGATTAGGCTAATTGAGCCTAGAATCACATTTTTAGCCATAAATAAGTTCAATGAGCTCAAATTAGCCCCAATTGCCTTCATGATTGGACTTTATACCCTAAAAATTAAACCTAATACCTATAACCCTAAGCACTAAATCCTAAACCCTAAATTCATTTATTTATCCCCAATTAACATCTTTTAAAGTAATAATTAAAATTCATAGAGCTAAATTTAGTCCAGTCATATCATTTATTGCCCCAATTAACTAATTAGCTCAAATTGTGATGCCATTAGGGCTAATTATGCCCAAAATCACATTTTATAGTCACAAGTAGGTTTAACAAGCATAAATTAACCCCAAGTGCCTTCATGATTAGACCTTATACCCTAAACCATATACTTTAAAACTTAAGCTCTAAACCCTAAACCCTAAATTATAAACGCTTTAATCCCTAAGCCAATCATTTTAACCCAAATTAACATCATTTAGACTAAGAATTAGGTTCATAAGACTCAATCTGGATAAAATCACATTACTAATTTCCCCAATTGACTAATTGGCTCAATTGATGATGATGTGTGGGATAATTGAGCTTGAAATCAAATTATGTATTCATAAATAGGTTGAATAAACTTAAATTATCCCCAATTGTCTTTGAAATTAGACCCTATACCCTAAACCTTATACCTTAAAACCTAAGCCCTAAACCTTAAACCCTAAATCATAAACCTTAAACTAATTAATTTATCCCAAATTAACATCCTTTAAGGTAAAAATTAGGTTCACAAGGTTTAATATGGCCCAAATTACATCACTAATTTCCCCAATTGACTAATTGGTTTCATTTGTGATGATATTGGTGTTTATTGAGCCTAAAAACACATTTGGTAATCATATATAGGTTCAACAAGCTCAAATTGGCCATAATTGGCTTTATGATTGGGCCCTATACCCTAAAACCTAAATCTTATATGTTATACCCTAAGCCCTAAACCCTAATCCCTAAATCATAAACACTAAACCATAAACCAATTGATTTATCCCTAGTTAATTTCCTTTAGAGTAATAATTGTTCTCATAGGGATCTATTTATCCTAAATCACATCACTTATTGCCCCAATTAACTAATTAACTCAACCTACAATGGCATTGGGGCTAATTGTGTCTGAAATCATATTATATAATCAAAAGTAGGTTCAATGAGCTTAAATTTTCCCTAATTGCTTTCATTAATGGACCCTATACCCTATACTTAAACCATATACCTCATACCCTAAGCCCTAGACCCTAAACCCTAAATCATAAACTCTTTTAATCTTAAACAAAATATTTTAGCCATAATTAACATCATTTTGAATAATAATTATGTTCATGGGACTCAATTTGGCCCAAATCACATCATTATTTACCTCAATTGATTAATTATTAAATTTATCAAAATATAGCTAAAATATCCATGGTCTATAGAATGAAAGAAGTGATGCATGTGTTTTTTATGTAGGATTGTTGTTAAAAATGTACCCCATAACTTTAAATCATGTTATGTATTCCTTCATGTATTATATGGGTCATTTATGCATTAGGGGCTCACTAATGCATTTCTCCTAGAGTGTATACCTTAAGGGGTGTAGAGGAAATGGGGTAGGATTGACTTGTGCCACTTTATGAGAGATGTTTTCATATTATTATACCATACCTACATCCATTAATGTAACCTTTTTACCTCTTATGATGTATCCTTAAAATATTAAAACCCTAAAATATGGTTAAGTCTGAAACCTTGAAACCCAAGAATCTAAGTAAGTCTAAAATATGATAGGACCCTCCAAAACCTAGAATTTGCATTATAGTTTCTAGAGGTTTGAAACCACTCTCAAACATACTGGAAGTATATAAATAAAATATAACTTAAATTATAAAAAACTAAATTCCCATATCTAAATGTAAACTTATACTTATATACTATGTATGCCAATCAAATACTAATTGTTTCTACATACGTAGTTTTATAATAGCAATATCGCATACATGGTTTTAAAAACTAGTAGTAAAATATTCCATGTACATATTAGTTTTGTTTAAATGGTATGTATCACATACGTAGTTCTTATATTTGAATTTTAAAAATCATGCCTCAAAACTTGGGAATGGCTTGGATTCTTGAGCCTCGGGCATGGACCTATAACATGCAGCTGAATACATGTTTTATACCAAAAATAACAAAATTCAACTTCACCAATGTTAAACACTATACATTTTATCAAATTTTTCCTTTAAAATATTATTGCAACATCGACTAAGTATTATATATATATATATATATATGAATCTTTTTATATTTTTATTACTTTAAGGTTGTTATTTAGATTTATTGACTAAGTATGTCTTTTGTAGCACTATATGCCATGATTATTCATGTTTATCTTTGTTTATGTATTTTTTAATTCATTTATCCAAACCAAAAAAATATCATATGGTTGAAAGATAGATATAATCCTATACATATTTTAAAAAATGAAAATCTTTTTTTCTTAAATTTTTTTTTGAGGTAGTTAGGGAGTGCTCGGCCGGTTATACATTTTTTATCATATTTTAGGGTATAATGACTTGTGAAATTATTTTTAAAAATATTAATTAATTAATTAATTAAAATATATATAGGTTGAAAACTAGATGATCTTACCTAGCTTTCTACCAAGGGATTTAATTAAAAAGAAAATGATGCTAAAAAATGGTGGGGTGCACGAACAACTATCTAGTATGATTTTTATAAAAAATAGTACCACCTCTTCAAATTTATGATGCTTGACATACTTATACTTAACCATTTAAAAAAAAATAGTATTTTAGAAAATAGACTCAAAATTATACAATTCACATTCTTATGACATCTTCAAATTGTGAGTGTAGATATCTCAAATAATCAGTACAAGTCAAGGTTTTATATTTTTTAGGAAAAACATGTCCACTTAAGACCCTCTTTTTCCCCCCTAATTCCCTACACTTACCCATACTTACCAACGTGATATAGTATGATTAATTGACTTAATTTTTTTTACTTTTATACTATGGGTTTCATGTGCATTCCATTTTATTATAATATTTTCATACTTCCCAACATGATATAGTGTGATTTTTATTTGTTTTAACTTGGTGTAGATCTTTTACATGTTTTTAAAACATTTGTTTATTTTTACCATCTTTGGTTTATTATATTTATTTGTTTTTTGTTATTACACATTTCCCATTTCCCATCATGATATAGTATGTAGTACATTTGTTTTTTATTACTTATAATTTTCCAAGTCATTTTTACCTTTTTCTTTTTAACCATGCATGTGTATCACATAATTCTAGAAAAGAAAAAACTCATCATATATTTTCCATAGCATATACAAAAAAATCTAAATACATATGCTATAAATAAATATATCCATTCATCCACATCCAAACCTAAGTACAACTCATAAGATAAATCAAATCAACATCAATGTGTGTGTGTGTGTGTGTGTGTGTGTGTGTGTGTGTGTGTGTGTGTGTGTGTGTGTGTGTGTGTGTGTGTGTGTGTGTGTGTGTGTGTGTGTGTGTGTGTGTGTGTGTGTGTGTGTGTGTGTGTGTGTGTGTGTGTCTATGTGGGTGTGTGTTACATATATATACATATACATATACATATACATACATACATACATACATATATATATATATATATATATATATATATATATATATATATATATAGCTCTAAGGCTGGGATTCAACATGTCTATCTTGTGGCCTAACCACACTACCCATATATAACTATGACTATCCCCTATGAATAGTGCATTGTAAACAGGATGTCTAGTATCTCAATCCAACAACCTTTCCTTATATATTGGTCACCTCAGCCTGTACCTATCCTAACTGAATGGTGGTTACCATATGCACAACTCTCTCATATGCCAAGGCTTCATAGGCCTATGCCTCTCCTATTCCAGCCTCTATCAGTGGTTACATCCCATTATTGTGTGCCTATAAATGCCTCACAACCTCTCCCACCATTCTAAACTAGCCCACCTAGGCTAAGGAAAATAAAACCATAGGATCATATAATGTGGTGGGGTCATATGGTGCCAACACCCCATCTAAAATCTCATGGTATATAGTCATAACTAGGGATCCCCATCTGATCTCCTCTATCATAGGATTTTCAAATCCAAAACTAGATAGGCATCAAAACACATATATACCTCAAAACTACCTATCTACCCTAATCATAATGCAACTAGTATCCTATATCAAAAATTTAAATCAAAATTAAAACATTTCCCACCAGTGTTGGTGTCACCAATCACAATCTCCCTATTTTCTCATCAATCAAACATTTCTTCTATCAACCACCTTTGCACTAGAGTAAACCTAGGAGTCACAATTTGATCATGCCTAAAACCTCTGTTTAGGGGTGCCTCTATGGACTAAATTTATTCTAGAGTAGTAATTGGGTACCCCTATACATCAAATAATGTCTACATCTCCTCACACTGATAGTGCCTCTAATTTGAATGAGGATACAATGATCATTGATACCTCTATTATCATGCTCATTATTCCCTTGTATCCACATCCATTTCCTCTCCTATTATTGTCTCCATTTTTGCTTATTTTCATGCTCAACTAGTCCATGATCTAACATGTTAAGGCATGATCACCGTTATCTCCATAGGTAACCCTCCACCTCCCCTCCCTCTCAACTCTCTAGCATATCATTCCCAATAAGTATGCACTATTGTAAGGGCTGCCAATGGGAGAGTCCAAACTATCCAAGTAAGTGTGTCACCAAATGCATATCCACCCATGATGTGGAGTGTCTCATGATCTACACCCATGTCAACCCTATCATAATGATCAACCAACTAGGCCATATAGTAGTTATGTGCATATAAGGTTACCACATGATCTCACCTCATATGATAGTTTATAATGCTATCACATAGGGCATAGCCACACAACATGGTCCTATCTCCACCTCAAGAACTAAGGTAACCTATCATCAAATGCATGGGGTAAAATAGTTGAGTGATACATGGGAAACCTTTCATATATCCATGCACTCAATAACATCCTAGGTCCCATGGTCTTCTACCCTCTAGACATCATCCCACACATATCATGCATGAACAAGACCTAAATGAATACTCCAAAATTGTACAATGTTCCCTAATCTAATATGGATTGGAACAAGACTATTGTATATAGCAGTACCTTATCATATGACTTGTGACACAACACTCCTACTGTTACAAGTCATATCACCACCTTATGAATGTCTAGAATAATTGTAATATAAATTTTGAACAAGCTCAAACTCAACCCAAAGTGAATCATATCTGATCATGTAGCCCACTAAGATAATGTTCTTTACTCATCCTCATCTCTAGTGTATCAGTAATCACCAGTTTCCCACCTATCATAAGTCCAAGCAATGCATGGACATCCTTCAAAGTAATACCCACCTCAATGGTGTCCCCATGCACCTCCTATTGGAAAGTGTTGGTAAACTATTCCCATTCTCTTAGGAACATGATAATGAAATCAACACTTGAAGGAATCCATCTCATCTCCATGATGTTGTCAAAACCCAGGGTGACTAGTCAAGCTCTATCCACATCCATTAAACAATCTAAAAAATCTAGTAGCCATAATGCATCTACCAGGCACCAATATCTTTGGTGTCTCTAAAAATATAAAATAAAAAATCCATGTCATAAATATATACAATACATTATTCATAACTACTCCATTAGCTAATTTGATTTAGCTTCTTACATTTTCTAATTTTTCTACACAATTGACCCATTTGATACTATATCAGCCTTGTACCCATCCTGCTAAAACAAAATTCATCTATTTAATTCTAAATTGACCTTTTTATTTTAGACTAAATTGGCCCATTTGATACTAAATCAGACCCTTTCTTAGCTCTAGCATACTACATCATCCCTTTGGTACACAGTTGGCCCTCTTTAACAAACTATATCATCCTTTTCTTACCAACTACATTATCCCTCCACTACATAGTCGGCCCTCTTTTCCTTTTAGACCATAGTAGCCTATTGCTATGAAATTTACCACCTTTATTAATACTATGTCTACCCACTACTACATAGTCATCCCTTACCTTCTGCTTACCTTATGAACTGAGTCAATTGGGTCAACTTTGTCATTTCACTATTATGACTTTTTGACCATTTACCATAAATTCCTTAGGCATTTATTTCTCTAATTTATTTCTACTTAATACCCCATTCTACCCCTAGTTGACCTAAGAATTTCCTAAAGTCAGTTTTGATGTCTAGATTTTCCTTATCAATCAATTTTATATATCTAGTTCAATTTCAAATAAAATTACTCAACAAATTTGAATTTCATAGTTTTTTACTTATGTTGCACTCATTTTAGCCACTAGGCAACCTTCCTATTTAGCTATCATCTCCTCACCATGATTTCTCTCTAGTTTTACACTGGATCTCTCAAAGCTTTAATTTTTCATAATAGTAAAAATAACAAATGGTGTTTTTACCCTATTTACATTTACTATTCAAAATTATTTACCTATCAAATATTTACCACTAGATTATGTTTTTCAACCATATCTTTATTTCTACTAGATATTTTTTTGAATAGTAAGATGTTCTAGAATCTTGATGTTAGAGATAATCTATTCACATATAACATGTATATTTTGAAAAAAAGTTGATTTTTGCTAACTTCTATAGGTTTTCCTAATGTTATCTACATTAGGTACCTTCACATTTATTTCACTTAATTCTTTATCTATATCACTAAGGTAAGTAAAGGTATGTGTTTTTCAATTTTACCCTGTTATTTATCTTACTTGCTTCTTACTATAATTTAATTAAATTTAACATTATGTGTTATCATGTTCTTTTTTAGAAGCACCATCCCCCATTGCACCTACATGACATGTGATGAGATTTGAGTGGAGCATATGTATACACATAATATTTTCAAACTTTTATCAATAATTGATGATTTCTCTCTTGTAAAAATCTATCAAGTTTCAATCTCTCTAAGTGCATACCTTAAAGGTTTCACTGGGAAAGGGGTGGGTATACTATTGGTTCTTTACAATATTTTTGTCCCCTATACCACCACTTTCTATCAATCCAGCCATCTCCTAGACACTTCCCTAAACATTGTCTCCTCTCTTGCACACTCCTCTAAGCTTTCACCACCTTACTTAACCCCTTTATAATCCTAAAAACCTTTTTTATATTTTATGTTACACTCTTGGTCCCATCGACCCTATATTCAAATTGATAAAATATGTTAAGTGTTTAGGTCATCTCCTAGCTGACCTAGACCCAAACCTAATTCATTTTTTTAAATAATGATACAAATTTGATTGGGCTGATCTTGTCAGTTAATTTTTTAGTAAAAGTTTAAGGTTACATTTCACCTATATATACATATTCATTTTTTCATATCTAATATAATAAAAGAAGAAGAATAATATATTATGCATCCACTTATCCACCATTCTACATGAGGATCATAAATTAGGGTTTCAATACTTTCTTTGGATATACAAATATTATCCTATAGAGAAGTCTTTTAGATGCATAGAGAAGTTGTGTAGCCTAGAAATGACTTATCCTTATTATCCATACATACCATAATAACCTCTTGCAAAACACCTTGTCCAAGGAATATATTGATGCTTGGTGGGTTCATCTTCAAAGGTAAGTATTCCTAATGTTTTGCTTCCTTTATAAGAGTAGATATATTTGCATTTACAATTCTCTCTCATGCATTAGGGTTTTACCTATACATATTTTAATTAGGATTCTCCTATGCATGTTTATTTTTATATTTATTACTTTCAATTTTTACCACAAGATTTGGTGAGCACTAAATTAGATTTTACTTTACTTGTCAATTACTTTGTGAATATGAAAACATAGGACCTATCTAGGTTTATGGTCTAATGTCATTTGAATATGGGATTTGGAACATTCTCTAGTGATATTATTATGGTAAGATATCCCTTGGTTAGGTATAACAAATCCATCTAATACATGACCCCAAATATCTAATGTATCAACAATCAAAAGTGTAAGTAGGATTTATCTTCTCTAAGATAGGATTGATTAATAGATCAGTTGAATTTCCCTTTGTATATAGAGAATAGTTTATAATTCCAAACCC